>CAJPDP010599752.1:0-11015 GCA_905336975.1 Bombina variegata variegata
TATTATACAGATGCAGATACCACCGATCCTATAACCATCCCTCCTCTGGCTATACCCATGTGCCAGTGTCACTATTGTGTTATTATATAGTGCTGGGTGTTATTATACAGATGCAGATACCACTGGCCCTATAACCAGCCCTTGTCTGGCTATACCCATGTGCTAGTGTCACTATTGTGTTATTATATAGCACTGGGTGTTATTATACAGATGCAGATACCGCTGACCCTATACCCAGCCCTTGTCTGGCTACACGCATGTGCCAGTGTCACTACTGTGTCTTTGTATAGAGCTGGGTGTTATTATACAGATGCAGATACACATCCAGTATTTTACTCAGGCTTTATTTATTCCATAACTTATCACCCAAAATCGCTAGCAGTCTCTTGACAAGCCACTAACTTTATTCACACTACATATTTTTTTATTCCTATATTTAATCAGAAAGAAAAGATATACTAAGGTTGTGGCAGACACTGCAAGGGCTAGTCACAGACACCAGTGATCCCTGTATGTGACAAGGTGTTTTAGTGTGAAGGGTTTAGCTTGGAAGCTTTATCCAATGAAAATATAGAGCACACTAAAAATAACATTTTAGATGCACTAACAGTCTCTGATTTTTTACTTTTTTTTACCATGGACTTGTAATATCAGATTATGCACTTTTCTTAGTACAGGGTCACGATATGGATAGCACACTCTGCTATCAATAGCGCTCCTCTTGTAATCTAGGTTTTAATGTGGGCGACAATTTTAGTACACCCTTTTGTTTTATTGGATAGCGCAGAGAGTGCGCTTATAATAAAAGTGGTTAGTTAAAGGGAAACTTTAAATGCACAACATAGATGAATTACATCTTTGAATAGAAACATTTTCAATATTCATGTATTGGCAAAAATACTTCTAGTAAAAGGTATCACTGTTTTAATGTTAAAAAAAAATCTATATATATTTTAACTAGAAAAAATGTTTTAACAGTGATTTAAAGGTATGTGAATGATTTTATTTGACATCCGGATGTCAGTGTGTTCTAGACTTTCCCTCGAGCATTAAAAATGCTTTCAACTTGTGATATGAATGCAAAAATAAAAGCACGATTGATTTAACTTGAGCAATATTAGTGCACAATAACACTATTATTTTTGAGCTCCACCTGTAATGTAGCCCTTTATATTTTGATGTGCTGAGCACTCTAAAAATACTAAACCAACCAATTTACTTCAACATTTGAGGATTTCTTTCAATATTTTTGTTAGATACAATTTTCAATCAAATCTAAAATCCCACCAGGCAATTTCACTGCTGCATTCTTAGGGGTCAATTTATCAAGCTCCGTATGGAGCTTGATGCCCCGTTTTTCCAGCGAGCCTTCAGGCTCGCCGGAAACAGAAGTTATAAAGACCGCTGCTCCATAACCGGACCGCCTGCACTGAGGCAGCAGACAGAAATCAACCCGATCGAATACGATCGGGTTGATTGACACTGCCTGCTAGTGTGAATCTGCAGGCGCGGCATTTCACCAGCAGTTCACAAGAACTGCTGGTGCAATGATAAATGCCGACAGCGTATGCGGTCAGTATTTATCAATGTGCAGCAGACATGATACGCTACATTGTATCATGTCCGCTCGCACATTATTATGTATGTATATATATATATATATATATATAATATTGAATGCTCTTTAAAACTTAAAATATGCTATAATCCTCTATACATTATTTTCAAAGGTCAAGAACTGATTAGAATGCTGAAAAGCTTGTGTTTCAATTTGGCAAATATGATTTGTACCTTTAGATATTTATTTTATGCAAAATATATCTGTAATGGTTAACACATGCTCTTTAAAATGCATGGTAAATCCCCTGGACTGTAGAAATGTTACATACCATTCAGACTTTTGAAAGTTTTTCAATTTGTGGTATGGTCACTTATTTTCCTATGGTATAAATGTAATGTCTAGTAACAGCAGATTATTATACCCACTTAATTCCTTCCAGTTTTGAAATAAGTCAATTTGTCTGCTGAATGATTAATCTGCTAAAATGTTTATTCTGACTTTGATACTGTCCTCGAAACACTTACTTTTGTTAGCTGTGTTCTTTCTGCAACTATTGTAGTAAGCATTAGGTAAGCAGTTTTGCATTTCATATTGTTTTCTCAGCAGTAGTATGGTACAGATATATAGGCTAAAAATGACGAAGTTTGCTCTTTTTTTATTTGAGCTCTGGTAAATAGTGTGGTGAATCAGTCACCCTTGTCAGAAGAAGTTAATTGACTGTGATACGTTACATCAGACAGCTAAGAAAAATAGCATCTTTTGTATATAGTTAGTCCTGTGCCTGTCATTTAAACTGCCAAGGGTAATATTTCTGTGTCTTCATGTGCACAACAACAAAGTATACACATTTTGGAACCTAGAGTACATGGTCCCTTTCATAGTTTAAATACAATTGTTTATGGTGGTCTTATTGAATATAATAATGTATACAGATAAAATGACTAGCAATGCAGGCAAAATAATTTGCACTTGTTAAAAATGTTTTCAAAACCTTTTATTATGAACACCAGCAAGCTACTGACAGCCTATCCTTGTAAAGGTCCACTCAAACGAATTACTACTGTGATTATATTCAAACCAAAGACAAAGTTCATTTTTGAACCATCCTTTAAAATCAGGGAAAACAGGAACGTTACAAATTAAAGCCTTGTATTACAGTAAAACATACTTAAGGCCCCATGTACGAAGCTGCTGGTGAACAGGGTTTCCCTACTTGGGAACCTGTACGCCCGCTTTTGCATCAAATGGGTAGCGGATATATGGACTGCCCAGATGTACTGTTACACAAACTCTTGCTTGTGCAATGCAGCCCCCTTCTCTCATGTGAGAATGCCTGTCAATCACCCTGAATGAACGTGTTTTATGTCTGCCACTTCATAAGTGGCGGATATTATAAGAAGCAGCGGTTGGATGACTGCTGCTTATTCCATTGCAGAGAGCAGACTTGCATGAGTGTGCCTGCCCCACAAGGGCTCCATAGCAGTATTTACTGCTTTGTACATAACGCCCATAGTCATGGAAAAAAAACCTAGTATTAATAAATGGGAAAATCAAAAACAGAGATATCACACAGACATACCCATGGAAACATAAGTAAATAAGTAAATCAGTGATGATCAATGTATTACTTTTATTCAGTGCTTCACTGTTTTGTTTATTTTCACTTGCTAGCTTCAGTAGCTGAGGATTTTCCAGGTGCCTCCCAAAAAGATGTGTTGATGCTCACTTAGAGAGGTAGGGCACATTGCTGGCACCCTGTGTTCTCTCTTAGGGCCCAGTGATCTAAAGCCCTCAGCTCTGGCGAGATGATCTAATACGTCTCGTCAGTACTGCAAAATCCCTAAAAGATGTTTAAAAAGGCGTTTTTTTCTTTTTCTTGAGAGTTTTATATCTCTCTATGCAGAGTTCTGGATGTGAAGGAGAGACAACTACATTTCAAAATAATACTCAACATTATCCCCCAAAGATTTGGAGAGATTTCATTCTATGCCAGTGAGTTTTTAATCATCAGGCCCTTACTCTCAACATTAAGAAGCTGGTACAGGAATCCCATCTGCATGTTTAGATGCTCCTGGCTCACTCTCTTCCTTTATGATTTGTGCCATCTTTTTCTTGAGTAGGTTTATATTGCTACACCATTAACCTAAGGAGTAGATGTGTAAAACAAACAGTTCTTCTGGAAACATTTGTTCCTCTGTATAGCTTCAGGATAGGATCATTTATACATACTTGCTTGGCTTCTCTGAAATAAACAAAATGTCTCATACTTCTGTAGTCTTCACATACTTTATTGTAGCTAATAATATCTCAGTTCTGCTGTCAGGACTGAACCATCTGTTAGATGGAAAGTATGAAGGGGCTTTATATCCAAATACTCTGATAATATAATTTAGACAATTGTTATGAGGAACAAGTGGGTGTTTTTCAGCTTTCCCTCATTCCACCTGAAATACTTCTAATAAAGTAGGAGAAAAAGGAAATTCAGTATTTTCTTCAGACAGTTTCATACCAATCAATTTTGAGTTCTGGGGTAGACAGGATTGACTCATGAATATTTAAAATATCTTAACATTCAGCATAGAATTGGTAAGTATGAATAAATCTAATTAAATTGATTCTTTAGTAATGGGTACACCAGTCAAAAAAATATTCCTCTACTGCTGAGGATACATTAGGAATTTTGGACTTTCACATTCAGAACATACATCATCCTTAGTTTTCAAATAATATTTATCAAAGACAAACCCAGCATAGAGGCCATCAATATAGGAACTGCAGAAATGTCTGTCATTCCATGATTTCTATTGCATAATACACATTTAAAGATAGGTTGAAAAAATATATAGACTTTCTCAGGCTCTGAAGAGTTAGACTGAAAGACAGTATAACTTCTAAATTAATATTCATCCTACCAAGAGGCTCATGCACATCATGTGGAAAAAGTACAATGCTTACAAAGACTTTTCCATTTTATTTTTTTCTGTAAATATATAAGCAAAGAAAGTATAAAAGTGAGCAGCTGATAGGGTAGTGCACTTTACAGTGCAGCCTATTGCTTATATTGCGACTACCTTGCTGAACAAACACCTATTCCCTGCATATAATGAACTGTTTTGTTTTTGTTTTTTTAATGGCAGATGTGTGCAGCATAAAAAATGGTGTAAAGAGGATTTAACCAGGCACCAAATTAAAGAAGCTGCAGACAACTGCATGTGATGAATGGCATCCAAATAGGAAGTAATACAGTAACATTGTTTTACATCAATAAACCAACCCACAGTCAGGCAACCTCAGAATCAGCCTGGCAAATTGAAAATCAGTTATTCAACAGCTGCCCAGTCTCCTCACAAGCAGCTATTCTATAAATAAATATTAAAACATTTGCTAGTGATCCACTTGTATTCTAGGCCAACATGCATTAAATGAACATATTGCAAGCAGCAATAAATGTAAACCTATGTACAGACAGCAACTGTGCTTGCCTGATAGTCAAAGTGCCTGAGGGATGACTAGGATAAGATCCAAATCTGTAAGCTAAAGGCAACTAACTATCCATCCTCTCCAGAGGACAGGATACAAAAATTGTGTCAGAAAAGGAAGCAGTCTTACACACACCTTATTGTTATTGTGTCAGAAAAGGAAGCAGTCTTACACACACCTTATTGTTATTGTTTCAGAAAAGGAAGCAGTCTTACACACACCTTATTGTTATTTGTTTTAGCTGAAAAGAAGACATATTTAATTGGTATCTTAGCCTAAATAGCTTAATTTTAAAAGTGAAGGGAGGTACTAGTTGAGGTCATGGCCTTCTGCTTCTAATTTCTATTTTTCTTATTTCAATTTAATCGAACTTTGGTCGCAAAATGAAAAGACTGCTGTTGGAAGCCATTGCACTTATCAACAGTATCCAGTGGCGTGTTAAACATCATTAAAATGGCTCCAGCTGCCGAAAAAGAATTACGCGGCCCATAGAAAATAATAGGAGACGAAAAGTGCAAATTTACACCTGGTTTCCATCGAAAGAACAAATAGATAAAACACTGTCGGAAGCTGTCGATAAGGTCTCAAGCATTACGGCATTCTCAACTCGGAGTAAAAGAGGAAAAAATAAGCTTTTTAAGGCCTCTTTTCCATTGAGATATTAACGTTTTTAAACAATACAAGGTTTTCACTTTATACATTTTTTGTTACTTGTAATATTTATTACTGTCCCAGGTATAGGACCAGTTGGAGTTATGTTCCTATTTAAATTGACAGTCTACACTTAGTCATCTTAAAGTCTTTCCTTAGATTAAGCTGAAAATAGCCTCCTACACCCTTTCTATATCATGCAGCAGGAACAGTAAAAAGGTTATTTTAAAATAAATATTGTTTCTTGCTACTTTGTGATGTCATCAGTGGGCAGAGTCTGGCAGCCATTTCAATCTGGGCTAAATCTACGCACTCTGTTGAATAGCATTGACAGTCTATTGAAGCCAACTAGTGAGTCTTTTGTAACTATTGAGCCTTTAATGCAGCCCAGATCATGATGTCATCAGTTGGTGGAGCTTGGCAGCTATTTCAAAGTTGCCAGAAACAATATTAATTTTAAAATAACTTTTTACTGTTCCTGCTGCATGATATAGAAAGGGGTCCAGGAGGATATTTGGTAAGACTTTAAGATGACTAACGTGTAGACTGTCCTTTTAAATATCAATATGTATTTACATATTAAAAATATAAGAAGCACCCATCTCCATAATTCTAAATAGGCCTATGCATAGAGCAGCACTTATTATATATATCATAAAATTTAATAAAACATTTTATTTTTAAAGTAATTCAATGCATCTTGGTTTTTGTTTCTCTCTAGAGGTGACCACAGATATGGAGAGCAAACGTTAAACATAAATTTTATTGTGTAAGGTCGGGTTACCATAGCAACGAACCTTAAACTTTTGTCTAACTCTACAGACCGCCAGCCAAAGAGGTTTTTCCTGTCCTCCAGAGATCGGCACTGAGTTTCAGAAGCCCAGATAGGCTGAGCAGGTTTTGCTGGTGCCGTCAGCGTTTTAGCGCATCTCTGTGACACATTATTTAAACATTCATGATAACTTTAGTGACATAGATATATAACTATAATAAGGATTATTACTTATAGTATAGTTTATTATAGTTAGTTATTTTTTGACGGTAGGCAGCTAGTTGATAGAAAATGTGATAGAAAAGTTGTTTAATTATTAAGTCAGTGTAGGCGGCATTATGGACTTAGCTGTGTGTTCTGGGGGTGTGTAGGTTTTGTGTAATGTAGGTGTAGGTGGTCAGGGGGAGCTAGCTGGGCGGTGCAGCGGTAGTGTAGGTTAGCCGTGATGTAGATGTAGGCAGTCAGTGGGAGGTAGCAAGGCGAAGCATGGGTGTAGGCGAGTGTAGGTTAGCAGTGACATAGTAAAATATTTTGGCAATTTTTACTATTTCCTCTCCCTCCAGAGAAGAAACCAAACAGTGGCACAGATGATATATGCTCCATACAAGCATATGCTCCAGCATCTATAGTTTATGTCCAGAACCTCTGGAGCAGCATCAGGTGCAAGAATTTAGGATTTCATGTGCAATCGCTCGTGTAACCCCTCATTCTGCTCATACACAACCAATTGCCCGAGTGCAGGGCTCGTCAGTCATCCTTGATGAACAAGTTCAGGCTGACTGATGTTTGGAACCTCTGAGGTTGCGGACACGTTAAGAAACTGCCCCGAAGCTGCTTAAACAGTCTGTTATAAGGTTTATTTATAACATAAGGTATATTTTGGGATGCAGGCAGGACCCATCAAAGGAAGTGAAATGGAAAAGAGTGTTTTTTTCCCTTATCAATTCCATGTTCGTACATGTCAAGCATTAATAAGTACCATAAGAGATCACTGATTCAGATACTGGACTTTTTAGAGCTTTGTCAGGAATCTAACATTGTACATTCATAACCAATACATTCTTGTGTGAACTCAAAAAGCTATTTAGTCCTTAGAAAATATATCTGGCTCCAGCAACAGCTTCAAACTAAACTATGTCCCATGGAAATTGAAAGCTTCCTTAAATCATATCTAAAAGAAACTTGGATGTTAAAATATGCCCATAGGTACAACATGTACTTATTTTTCCTGTAAGAGTAGATTAATGCACTGAAGTACAAAGAACCTGTGGTGAAGTGAGATATGGAAACACATTTGTAGTCAGAGGTAGTTGATCCTGCTCTCTTGCAAATATATAGTACATGTGATCAATGTTTCAATATATATATATATATTTATATACACACACACAGTATATTCAAAATTAAAACCCATGGAAAGAATTAAGCGTAGTAAAACATACACTGCAATAATAACCACTGTTTGCTTTATTACTCTAGTCTTCTTGTTATTTATTTCTGGAAATTGTACTTTTCAAATTAAATAAAGTCCTTTTTTGAAATTAGAGACATATAAGTGCAAAAAGAAAATGCTCTAATTTACTAGATCATTTTTTGTTGCATTATTGCTTGCTTTTAGCTATGTGTTTAACCACTGCAAAGGATTAAATACATAGTTAAAGTCAGCATCAGTGAAAAGAGACATGTGTGTGGTCACCAACATCCAGTTACCTACTATTGTTAAAAGTGGTTGATATATTTACAATATAAGTTTTGCATTGTTAAATTTGCTGTTATTTTTTCTTCAGATCAAATCAAAACACGGGGGCCGATATACCAAACGCACAATCAGTCCCAATACAGCCGTTTCCCCGCGAGCCTCCAGGCTCGCCAGAAACAGCAGTTAAGAAGCAGTAGTCTTAAGACCGCTGCTCCTTAACTGGTCCGCTACCTCTGAGGTGCCGAACAGCAATCAGCCAGATCAAATATGATCGGGTTGATTTACACCCCCTCCTAGCGGCCAATTGGCAACGAATCTGCAGTGGGCAGCATTGCACAATCAGCTCACCAGAACTGCTTGTGCAATGTTAAATGCCGACAGCGTATGCTGTGGGCATTCAGCGATGTCGGGCGGACATGATCCACTCAGCTGATCATGTCCATTTGACATATGTGAAATTGGCCCCACAGTCACCATTATAACAATGTAAATCTGGTGATAGAAGTAAGTTAAAAAGTCTCAGAGCTTCTTAAATTGTGTTTACCTAGGCCACCTTTTTACATTGGAACATTTTTCCATGACCCCAAAATTATAATATAAATAGTCGAAAACAATCTCCTTGTTAGGCTGATATACAACATTAGCTATGTGCCTACCTCACATTAAGCAAAATAGGGAAAAAAGTTACTCAAACACACACACTCACTAATAAAACATACATTCACAACACACACTCATAAATGCACACATTCCCTCATGCATACACACACTCTCACTCATATACTCACACACAATCATACATACACACACTCACAAAAACACATATACTCATACATGCATACAAACACACTCACGTATACACTCACACACACTTACAACATGCACAGTACATTGTCAAATCTTGAGGGACCCTCTTAGAAGTAATAGTGCATACACAAACACACACAGTACCTTATCAATTACTTAGAGAGAAAGTGAGAAAAACAGAAAGGGAGAAAATGAGAGAGAGCACAGAAGAGATATTTGCTATGCACCATATGGAGCCAGCAACCTCACAGTCATTTAAATTTACAGCGCCCTATTACATTTTTAGTAAAGGAATAATTGTATTTCTTGACCAACATCTCAGACACAAATAAAGTCTATAATGTAATATCTTTAGCTAATTGCACATTAAATTAACTGTGATTTTGATGAATAATGAGAAGCTTGATGTAAAATCATATTTATTATGCAGCTTTGCAGTGATGAACCTCTTTTATGTGTCTGATCATAAGATAATTAGTATTACAATATGATAGTAATGTAACTAAATTGTAAAAATAATGAAAAAGCAAAATATTGAGCACAAAGTTTAACTTACTCGGAATCTGTTGAATCTTGTGCACAACTACAAAGGCGTCTGACAGTCCTACTTTGACTGGGTGGTTTGTAGAGTTTATCTGCATTATTGGTACAGGAATCTGCAATATAGGCAATAGTATTTGTTACACAGACTTAATAGCAAGTAATAGAAAATATCAGTAAAAGGGACATAAAAGAATGCATAATTTATCTCATAGACATGTAAGTTTTAAATTGGGATTCTTCATCCCACAATGCAATTTAAGATCCAGATTAGAAGTGGAGTGCAAAAAATTTTTTTTCCACTCAAGCTCTCAAAGTAAAAAACTATTAGCAGGGGGTGTCAATCAACCCGATCGTACACGATTGGGCGGATTGATGTCCGTTGCCTCAGAGGCAGCAGACGAGTAAAGGAGCAGCGGTCTTAAGACCGCTGCTTCTTAACTCCTGTTTCTGGCGAGCCTGAAGGCTTGCGCGGAAACAGGTCGATTAGGGGCCATTCGGCCGTTGTTAAATCGGCCCCTATATATATATATTTTAACCCTTATAAAAATATATTAATATTTATTAATATTATCAGAATCACAAGACAAATATTTAAAATCACAAGACAAAATAATAATATACTAAAAATAATATTATAGCATTATACAAATACATATACTGTAAATATTACATTGTATACATATAATACAATATACCCACAATCCCCCAGATCCTATAGATCGGGATGAGTTTCTGTTGACACATGTAAATTGTATTTCCATGCAATACTATCTAAAAAGGGATTTACATTACACCAATGTTGTTGGAGGAGCAGAATGATATCATCTGTTTTATTGCCACACTGTTATTTTGCATGAATCAAAGTCTTATGACTATCTGAACCTACCAAGCTTTAAATCCTTTGGGGTCTTGTACAACTCTTTTAGCACATTTTATATCATCTTCAAGATTATGATTCAGCAAATCTAAACATAAGAGAATTACATATTAGAGCAATATCATATTTATAGATACAAACATTACATTTAAATATGCATAAAAAGTCAGACTCTTTTCTTGGACCTTATAAATTATGAACTGCTAAAAGAAAGCCAATTTCTTATTGATAAGTTATCTGTCAGTTAAGATAAAATATTTCAAACATATACTTTATATACCTGTTTAATACACAACAAAACTAAATGGACTTAAAGGGACACTCAAGTCAAAATTAAACTTTCATCATTCAGATAGGGGCATGCAATTTTAAACAACTTTCCAATTTACTTTTATTATCACATTTGCTTTGTTCTCTTGGTATTCTTTGTTAAAATCTAAACCTAGGTAAGCTAATAAACTGATATCTAAGTCGTTGAAGGCCATCTCTTATCTCAGTGCATTTTGGCAGTTTTTCACAGCTAGACAGTGCTAGTTCATATGTGTCATATAGATAACATAACGCTCACTCCTGTGGAGTTATTTATGACTCAGAAGAGACTGGCTAAAATGCATGTCTGTGGAAC
>CAJPDP010599896.1:0-10540 GCA_905336975.1 Bombina variegata variegata
TTGTTTTGTAATTTCCCCTATGGTTCATGCACCCAAACCTGTCTGTGGTTAACTGACTGTGACTCTGGTGACAGCACAGCTTCTTGTGAGTGCCACTGAGCACCCAGGGCTGAGCATGTTGCAGGGTCATGGGATTTGTACCCGGTCCGGTATGAGAGTGCAGTCCCCTTCCGTGTTTTGTATATGTATATATATATATATATATATACATTTTGGTCTTCATGTTGACAAGCACACGTCACTTATGTTATGTCTGAGTCCTGGGTGCAAGCCTAACAATGCACATACAGTTATCCAAGAAAAAAGGCACACTCACAGGGATCGTCAATACACGGTGGAGGGTATAAAGTAAGGTAAGCGAGTAATGTATTGTGATAAATATTTGTGGTCTGAAGACGGGGCAACCCCGAAACGTTACTCCTTGTGGGTATTAAAACCCTGTTTCACTTAAGACCCTGTGAGTGTGCCTTTTTTCTTGAATAACTGTGTATATATATATATATATATATATATATATATATATATAAATAAGTGCACTAGAGCTCTTTGCAGTTAAGTAGATAAAAACATGAAAAATCATATTTATTCAATATTCATATTTAATGGTCAAACACTGCATATCTGAAATGTCTGAAGTATTATTGTATTGTATTTTATTAGATATCTATTTATTATGCAATCTACATAATTTAATGGTCCTTTTTAAAAACTGCCCTGTGTCTTGACCTATAAACAAACATTCAATAAACACATTTCTAAAACTAATATTTTGTGTGTAAATTGCAAAAAAATTAACCTCTCAGAGCATAGAAAAGGTGCAACTGTGACAGATATTGACATCACAAAAATGCTTTCAAAATGTTACCAAACTAATTTTAAAAACTTCCCTCTATAAAACAGCCTATGCAAACATATTAAAACAAAAAACTTGAAAACGGTTACAGAATAATAAAACACATTTAAAAAGGTAAAAATAGCCTTGAAAGCTTTAAAATAGACACATTGAGACGAAATATATTCACAAAGGCAATATATATTCCTCATGCTGGGCCTATGTTTAGGAAGAAAATTTTGACCATGCCTCGATAACAGCATTTCTCAAATACACTTCTTAATTTCTGAACTAGATCACAAGTGAGATAACCAGCTGAAGAGGGAGAGCCGGTAAGATCAGCTAATTAGTTAAAATGTGCTTTAGTTTAGATATAATGAAAATCTGGCCTGTTAGAGGTCCTGAAGACTCGAGTTGAGAAACACGGCTCTTGAATGCCCTGGAATGCCCACAACCTGCTTACTGTAATGTAAGAACCAGTGGCCATATGACCTCAGCTTCTTAACCTATCCACAACCTCTGAGGTAGAAGAGATAAATATCCCTGAAGATATTTGTTTGGGGTGATTGACAGGCTCTGCTCTCACACGACCAATCAAAATTATTTGTGCAATAGCACATGTTTCCCGCAAAGGGACATGTTGCCCATAGAATCATTTTGCTATAGTATTCAAAAGTTGATGCTATTACAAGTGAGCTGCTGCTGAGCTTGTGCCATTCCAGTTTTGATTCGCTGAAATATTATTGTTGCCCCTCTTCTGTGAACAGCAAGCATGCTGCTGTGGCAATCAATAGATGTTGCTTCACATAATTTAGGTTTGCTTGTTTTTCTGATCTAAATGCATGCATTCTATATTTTATTTTGTGTAATATAAATATTGCAAGACTGAAATTTATTGTAGCAATATATTATTTGACAATATTTTGGGTCCGAAAGACCGCTGCTCCATAACTTGTCCACCTGCTCTGAGGCAGCGGACAGAAATCAACCCGATCGAATACAATCGGGTTGATTGACACCCCCTGCTAGTGACCGATTGGACGCAAATCTGCAGGGGGCGGCATTGCGCCAGCAATTTACAAGAAATGCTTGTGCAATGATAAATGCTGACAGTGTATGCTGTCTGCATTTATCGATGTGCAGTGGACATGATACCGTACATTGTATCATGTCCGCTCGCATTATGATAAATTTACCCCAAAGTTTAATTCTAATTTAGTATAAACATGTTATTTCCAGATCTCTTTCTATTGTTATTGTATCATTGTTATCGCATGCTAACATAATTATTGCGATCGGCTCACTATTGTTTGATTAGTTGTATTGTCAACTCTATCAGCAGTATTTAATAGTTTTCCTCATATCTATGTGAATCAAATAAGTTGGATAAATAAGGGGCAAATGTCACACCAATAAATATTCCATAATATGAAATTACAACTAAAGTTTAACATAAAAACATGTAAATAATAACAAGAACATTTTGGACTTAGACTCCGAAGGTCTCTAAGACATTTGAATAAAAATGCCTTTCACATTGTTGCTTCTGAGCCTGAAAAATGTATCTCCTAGAGACCAATTTTAATTTTAGTTGCACTAATAGAACATACTATTTTGTGTCTCTAAGCACAGACATGCAGCCATAATTTTATAATTGTATATATAAACAAAAATATGCAATGCTTGTATGAACTTTCAAAACATGATTAAGAATGTGTTTTCAAGGTAATTTTAAATGTATACAAAGTATATATTATTTTGTACAAAATACTTAATAGAATAGAAAGGAAAGCACACCGATAGGACAGAAATTTTATATGACAAGCACTTTCCTGGCTTTAAAAGAACATTCAATTCAAAATACAAATACACATAGATGAATTACATCTTTGAATAGAAACATATTTGCAATATACATGTATTAGCAAAAATGCTTGTAGTAATAGTTATCACTGGTTTTGTGTTAACATTTTTCTCTGCATGTGCATGTGAAGCATAAATAGATATTCTCAGTGCTCCAGCATTTCAAATATTGCAGCTGCTCAGAGAGCCAGTGGGGCTAGTATCATGTCAGCTTATAACAAATTGAGTCATTACCAGATGGTACAAGCACCATAGGCTCTCTGAGCAAGTGTTGTGTTTAAAATGCTGGTGCACGGTGCATAGTTAAATACACTTTTGAAAAAGCTATAGCTTTTATTAGAAGCATTTTAGCTAATACAGGTACAAAAATGCTTCTATTCAAAACTGAAATGCATTCATGGGGATTCCAATTTTGGCTGGAATGTCCCTTTAATGTGAAGTTTGAATTATTAAATAAATAATAATAGAGTCATATTTTTCTTGTCAAATAATGAAGATCATGCTAAGTTTTAAAGTCTTTGAGTAGGAAGGCTACTAATATTTTACGGCATTTAGAAACATGTGGTTACAATGGTTTAGTTGTCTTGTTAGGTTGTTGAATGCTCATTGATTGTTTGCAATATAAATGAAAAACTAAGTGGACGGATAGCAGCAAAAAGGAAGATTAAAGGCTGAGAAGATTAAAGACCATTTTGAAATCTCTGAAGAAATAAGCAGGGATGTTCTATATTTTAAGAAATGCTTAGCAATAAGGGTCAACAAATCAACCTATGATTTCTGGCTGTGTACAAACAAAAGAAAACAGTTATCTGCACACTATTTTTTAGTACTGTATAAGCTCACCTGCCAGTATCAACACAAACATTTTAATATTTAATGCATTTCCATCAGGTATACTTTACACTTATACCTTTAGTTGTCTGCAGCTACTAGGAAATACACATATGAAGTATGATAATAAATTTGAAAATGCTGTTCAAATAGGTACACTTGATAATAGGGCTATATAGTATTGTTTCATAGATGAAAATTAATTTATGCCTTGTTTAAAACCATTTTATGTAGATTAAAATGTATTTTATATAAGAGAAAAAAATACTGCAACTAATGTCTCAAAGCATTTTTATTTTAAAAAAAGGTTCAGGAATTGCTTTTTAAGGGGTATTAAACAGTCTGCTTCATTGTTGTGATAAAAAAGCACAAAACAGTAGGTTATACTTCATAGAAATCATTGCAACGTGTATTATTTAATATTTTAAAAGGATTTTATTTCTTTTTTTAACTTCATGTGTACAGTGTCCATTAATTTGTGTCTCTAAAGGAAGGCTTATCTAGCTTGATGTCATAAAGCTTCTAGAGAAACATGACCTGGTTTACTATACTGGTAATGCTTGAAAGACAGTAAGTATGTTTTGCTCATGATCAGAAAAGACAGAATGCAACTCAAAGTGACGCTATAACTTACTTTATAATACAAATATGAAATTCAAACTCCTTGTGTTCCCTTCTTCAGAACAATTATTACACACAAATACCGTGCTTAATAGTATACAAACGCACACATTATCTCCCACTTCCTGTGAAATAAAAGCGCCAAAATTTACATCATATCTGGTGTTCATTAATTCTTGCAAACAGATGAACTGGAAGTTATCATTATTCACTTCCGGTTTCTATAGTGCCAACATATTTATATGGTTACCAATCCCTTGCATAACATAAACATTGTGCTAGCCAATACGTTAAGGATATGTAATCTTATAGTGCATATAAACTCTCAAACAACATGTGCCGCTGTTGACTACAGCATTATCATGTAAGTTATCCATTTACGTCACTTCCGGTTTCGTAACTACCGGATATTATCACATTGTGACACATCCGGTTTTGTGAATACAATAAATTTCCCTTAAATCTTCAGGTATGTAATAGATGTGAACAAATATATACCATACTATAAAGTCATTTTTAACAACCGGAATAACATGGCAATGTACCAATGGTGTACTAAAGTGATATACAAAAGTTTTCACACATATTCACTCTTAATAGTTCAGATAGTGGATATCCAGCTGCTATTCCATATTCATAGTTTAATCCTACATACATGAGATGCTACATTATTTATCGCTATATCTTATTCCCATTAACATTTTAAGTCTCAGTATCCCCAGCCCTATGGTTTAACAAAAAAGAGATCAGTGCATTTAAATAGAATGGATGTGTACAGAGTATCTGGTTTAGGGAGTTTACAATGTGAACGTGCAGACCCAACCAGTCCGCTAGCAAACATGTATTAACCAAAGACATAGATCAAGGTTTCACCTCCAATCAATAGACAGAAAGGAACCCCATCCTGTCCCCATAAGTGACCACTCTTCCTTCCCTCACATATACATAATGCATTACTGATAATAAGGAACCAAAGTCGGGCATAGAGTTAAGTCCCTTAGGGTAGATAGTGTCCAGCCTGAACATCCATTCTGCTTCTCTTCTCAAGAACAGTTTGCTCCTGTCTCCACCATGTTCTGGTTTGGGAATATGATCAATCAGGATCACCCTAACTGATGATACTGGATGTTTAGCCTCCATCCAATGGCATGCTACGGGCTGTTCAGATTTGCCCTTCCTGATCGCTTCTCTCATTGCATCCTATGGTTTGACATACGTTCAAAAATAGTCCCTTGGGTTTTTCCTATGTAATGCATACCACATGGACAGATCAACATGTAAACCACATGTGTGGTAGTGCATGTGATGGAATGGTTTATAGTGTATTTCTCACTACTATGAGGGTGATTTAATTTCTTAGTAGCAATCAGTCCATTGCAGGTGGTGCAATTCTGGTATTTATAACATTCTTTATGTAGCCCCCGTGCATCATCTTTCATGTAGCATCTAGTAGGGTCTGAGATGACCAATAGGTCCCTCAGATTGGTGTTACATATTTAACCAATGGTAGGGGTGACATCTTTGGTGAATTTTAGTTTTGCATCTGATAATAGAATATGCCAAAATTCTTTAATCGAGCATCCTACTCTGAATGTGTTGGGAGCAAATGTAGTAGTGAAGATGATAATATCCTTTTCCCGGTTCCTCAATTTCTTCTGTAATAGTTTCTCTTAGGTAATGTCCTTCAGTTGTTCCTTAACAGAATCAATAGTGGCTTTGTTGTATCCTATTTTTAAGAATTTGTTTTGCATCTCCTCTACATGAGACCCCCTTCTCAATGTTAGAATTGTTCATAATTGCTCTTATAAATTGGTATTTAATAATGCCTTTAGTCAGAGATGGGGCATGGCAGCTGTCTGCCATCAACAGAGAGTTATGGTCAGTTGGTCTGGTATACAGTGTGGTTTCAAGCCGAGACTGTCCCTTGGTTATTAACAGATCCAAGAATTCTATGGAACTCTCACTTTAGGTAATTTTAAATCTGACTGTAGTGTAGTGTTTGTCTTGCAACTAGTCAAGTTTTGTCTCACTAAAAATTATTTCAAATTTGAAAGATCATTTTATTTACAGACAGTGGGCACGGCGATGGGGTCGAACATGGCCCCATTGTATGCCAATCTTGTTATGTCTGGATTTTAAAAACAAATTTTATGGTCAAGAGATGTACCTCAGGTAATTTTTTACAAGAGGTACATCGATGACATTTTTTTTTTTATTTGGAGAGGGAGCACAGAAAGTCTACAACAATGGTTTCAGCAGTACAATAACACAAACACTACAGTCAGATTTAAAATTTCCTATAGTGAGAGTTCCATAGAATTCTTGGATCTGTTAATAACCAAGGGACAGTCTCAACTTGAAACCACACTGTATATCAAACCAACTGACCGTAACTCACTGTTAATGGCAGACAGCTGCCATGCTCTATCTCTGACTAAAGGCATTATTAAATCCCAATTTATAAGAGCAATTAGGAACAATTCTAACATTGAGAAGGGGGTCTCACAGGTAGAGGAGATGCAAAACAAATTCCTAAAAAGAGGATACAACAAAGCCACTATCGATTCTGTTAAGGAACAACTGAAGAACATTACCCAAGAGAAACTGTTACAGAAGAAAGTGAGGAACTGGGAAATAGATAGTATCATCTTTACTACCACATTTTCTCACAACACATCCAGAGTAGGAAGCTCGATTAAAGAATTCTGGCATATTCTGTTATCAGATACAAAACTAAAATTCACCAAAGATGTCACCGCTATCATTAATTACAGATGTGACACTAATCTGAGGGACCTATTGGTCATCTCAGAACCTACTAGATGCTACATGAAAGATGATGCATGGGAACTACTTAAAGGATGTTATAAATGTCCAAATTGCTCCACTTGCAATGGACTGATTGCTACTAAGAAATTCAATCATCCTCATAGTAGTAAGAAATACACTATAAACGATTCCATCACATGCAATACCACACATGTGGTTTACATGTTGATCTGTCCATGTGGTATGCATTACATAGGAAAAACCCAAGGGACTATCAGTAAACGTATGGCAAACCATATAATGGCAATGAGACAAGCGATCAGGAAAGGTGAATCTGAACAGCCTGTAGCACTCCATTGGATGGAGGCTAAACATCCAGTTGCATCAGTCAGGGTGATCCTGATTGATCATATTCCCAAACCAGCATGTGATGGAGACAGGAGCAAACTGCTCTTGAGAAGAGAAGCAGAATGGATGTTCAGGCTGGACACTACCCTAAGGGACTTAACTCTATGCCCGACTTCAGTTCCTTAATATAAAAAGTATCAGTAATGCATTATGTATACATGAGGGAAGGAAGAATGGTCGCTTCTGGGGACAGAATGAAGGTTCCTTTCTGTCTATTGATTGTAAGTGAATCCTTGATCTATTTCTTTGTTTAATACATGTGCGCTAGTGGACTGGTTGGGTCTGCATGTTCACATGGTTAACTCCTTAGACCAGATACTCTGTACACATCCACTCTATTTAAATGCACTGATCTCTTTTTTGGGAAACCATAGGACTGGGGATACTGAGACTTAAAATGTTAATGGGGTAAATATATAGCGATAAATAATGTAGCATCACATGTACGTGGGAATAAACTATGAATATGGTATAGCAGTAAATCCACTATCTGAACTATTATGTATATAGTATGCTGTAACTATGTATGATCACTAAGAGTGAATATGTGTGAAAGCTTTTGTATATCATTTTAGTACACCATTGGTACATTGCCATGTCATTCCGGTTGTTAAAAATGACTTTATAGCATGGGATATATTTGTTCACATCTTTCACATACCTGAAGATTTTTGGTTATTTTGTTTGGCACAGCACTGACCGGAAATAGTATTTAGTTGTTAAGTAATTGTTATTGTCCTTCTGTATGTATGAGTGAGATATTCCATAGTACTATTTGTAATACAGGAATGGGGGGGGGGCTGCTTTGTGTTGTATTCACTCAATTTATTTTCCTTTCTTTCAGTCAGCTTGTGCATAAATCATTGTCCCTGAGCTAATTATATATTCTTCTCTCATGCATAATTTTGTAAGTACTTTTATAGACAGTTATTGACCTCATTAAGCAAAGCCACTGACTGAGGACTCATTAATATACCTTAGAATATACCTGTGAATCATTTTAATTCAATCTTAGTATTATATTGGGGTGCAAAAATTCAAAACTGTTTAATGATGGTTTCAATCTGCTCAGTGAAAATTATCTTTGAACTTACAATATGACTTTAGCACACTAACTACACATGGTAACATTTTGGAGAGAGATATATGAAGCATTTGAACATGCTTTTTCTAGTTACTTTAAATAAAAAAAAAACATAGTAGGCAGCATAAAATAAAGTAATTGATAGCTATACATTTAGCTATGACATGTGTTACTATATAGATTATATTATTATGCATAAATAGTTTTCAATCTATACTGTAAGGTCTCTTTTGCTGGATTTCTGGGAAGCTCAAATATCTTGTGAGACATCCCAACTACAAATCCTATTAAAAATGCACATTAGGTATTTCCAAGAATATAGATAGTTTAAGTAATAGTTTAAATTGCACCATCCCATTTTGTTGATTGACTTTTTGTTTGAATCGAGTAACAAGATACAGTCTCTGTTAGACACTAATGGAAATAATGTCTTTAACATTCACAGATGCCTTTGCAAGTACTGGATGTTCTGACTAAAACAAATCTATAAAAAGTTATTCTAAATTATTATTATTTATTTTTGCTGTATTACTGTTATTGTAGCTTTCTAAAAGTGAACTTACTTTCACTTTTTTCCTCTTCATTTTATAATGGCAAATGGAGATTTGAATCCTGACATAAGCTTTCTCTTGGGTAAGAAATAGATTAGACTGTGAAAATCCCTTAACCCCAAGTCTTGTTAAATGCAGTTTGAGTCCTGAGGGCCTAATGCACTGATTGCTTCCTAAGAGGAGACCCATTGCTTTTCTATTCTGTGATATAACGAAAGGTCTAATTATATCTATTACACTGTTCAGTTTCACAGTGGAATGATAAAAAAAAGTAGAGAACAAAGGGTAAAAAATATAGGTTCTATGGATTGAGAAATGAAGTGATGGGAAAACTAGATTTTTTGTAAGATGAAATTTAAACCACCAAGTGTGTTACAGTAACAAGATAAAATGAAGATGGTACCAATTTTGTGTTATTGCCCTGGCAACAGGGAAAAAAAAATTCCTGACAGAATTATTGGTTTTGCAGCATAAAAGTTGCTAAAACCTGACTTGAAAAGCAAATAACTTCAAGTTGTTAAAAAAAAAACAGCCAAATTGTTACCTTATAGGAGGTTGGAAATTATTTTATTTTGAAGGTGCCAAAAATACTGTTTTCCAATAGGCCAACTATCTTTTCTCACTCACCTATTACTAACAAATAAATATTCACATCAGTTATACGTTTATGTAGTTTACACTGAGCTTGTCACTGTGTTGTAATGTAGCTAAAAAAAAAAAGGACAGGAAGTTCAGTGCAAGATTATTTTTTTAAAGATAGCTTTACTTATCCCGTAGGGATCCTATACAGCCTTCTTAGCAACAGCTCATTCCAGTACTGATTAAGTGAGAAATATACAGAATCTCAAAGGTCAAACCTATAATCAGTTGCCCCAAGGGCTAGACATAGATAAATACTTAATCCAAGTTGACTTTATTAAAAATCCATAAATTGCAGCAGAGATATTATCATACAAACATAGAAGTTAAATTAAAGAGGTATTTAAATTTTTGAGAGGTTAATTATGTTATGATTTCTATTTTTTTACTCATTCTAAACATGCAACTATTTTGTTGTATACAATGGAATATATTTGTATAACTGAATCAATTGCTGGTAGAAAGACAGACCATTACAGAATACAGATAGTATTAAAAATACCATCAGAAATATTTGTGTTAGTTGTGAAAATGTTTTTCACCTCCAATGATTTAAAGTGTTATTACTAGATAGACTGTAATTGATTAGTTAACTGAAGAATGAAATAATATGTTAATGTGATATAACAAACAAAATGTTAGATATACATTTGAAAGGGTGGTCCTGCAGCAGTTTTGAATACAATCAACTATTTTCCACTGCTTGCATTATTCCTTTAGGCATACATGACTGAAGATGGCAGTGTCGTCTCTCAATGCAGATTAAGAGGGATATTTATCAAAGCGTGAATCTCGGTGCATTCGCCGGCGTCAATACACTCGCCAGACATTGCCAGACATCGCTGCAGCGGATCCACATACGAAGCCCTAATTTATAAAAAGAACAGTCAAAAACACGCGCGTCAAGTACGGCGCCATGATCATCGGACTGTTGTTAACTAA
>CAJPDP010600200.1:0-11781 GCA_905336975.1 Bombina variegata variegata
AAATTTTTTTTTGGACTAGACTGTCCGTTTAATATTCAAAAAATGGAAAGAATCTTCAACACCTAGTATATCAAAGATTAGAAATTGCATGAAAAAACAATGCATAATGAAACAATACAATACAAAATTACATGATACCCGAGATGTTTGTAACTTTTTTCAGAAATGGTCATTATTCATAAAAACCTTTCCAAAAAAAGAAATAGATTATCTAATATACCCATTTAGATATTCAGAAATGGTGTTACTAGGAATATGGTAAAAATAATATACCCAATGGAGGGGACTTCCGGTGGGCGGGGCGACTGGAGAGCAGCAACATAGCAGAGCTCAGCAACTTTTTTTACTAAAAGTCTCCAAGTCTGCCTTCCCGGTTGCCCCCGCACTAATTTCTTGCCAGGAGACCGGCTTACATCGTAGCCGTCACACCCTGACTGAACCGTAGATGGCGCAGGACTCCACCATCAGTCCTAGTCCATGAAAGTGAGAGACAGAGCACTGTGGTGCGAAACGGCGCCATTTTGGATAGAGGTTCCAAGGATCCCCCCTCTACTTGTACTGTCTCAGCGGAGACACAGTGTTCGTGTGGGTGAGTGTGGGGACGGCTCAGATCAGAGCACTCAACATACAAAGCACCGAGAGTCGCCCTTAGTTACAAGGAGGGGCAGGAAACAGGCGGAGAACGTACTGAGGCTCAGCATAAGCCTACATCAGTCCCATCTGTCTTACCGTTGCACATAGGGGTTTCAGTGACCTTATTTCCACCCCCCCCCCTCTGATTTTTTATGCAACACGCCTTGCTGTGTACTGTGTGAGGGGATATCTGCACTGTCAAAGAGCTCAGCAGAACCCATATAGGGAGTATATATCAACTGGGTTGTGGTGTGTCAGCTTGATAAACATTTGAATCTTTCAGACCTTGTTAAAGGACTAGTCTTAGTACCACAGCACATCCTCATGAGATACTCTCATATACTGCAGTCTGCAATTCTGCCTTTTTTACATTCTACACCAGTTTTTCCCATTAAGTATGTGGGGCTCTACTCCAGTGCTTAGATCTGGTTAAGCAGCACCATCTAGTGGACGAATCTACACATCTTATCAGAAGTACAAGCTTATTCTTAGCTTCTATATTTATTCTTTTTTCTCCTCCTATCCTTGTTCTATGAAAGTTACTAAATATTTTCAGAGACTGTCTCCACCTATCACAGAAGCTATGAGTCAAAGACCAAAAACACAGGATAGAAAAACCTGCCATGCGGCGGAGATACATGCCTCAAACTCTCCTCCAAGAGATAATGGTTCTAATGCCCCAGGTGACCATGGATCACTGCTGCAAGATCTCAAGGCTTTTTTTTCTACCAAAAATGGACTCCCTGCAGGCTGGCATGGACACACTGACAAGCAAAGTTAGAGTTTTTTCCACACGGCGGCTGAACAAAGGATCTCTGGAGTGGAGGACAGACAACAGGAGTCAGATGACTCTCTTAAAAACCTACTAAAGCAGAATCAATATCTACAAGACAAGGTGGAGGATTTCAAAAATCGTAGTAGAAGAAATAATCTACATGTAGTTGGTGTGCCTGAATCTCTTAAAGATAAAGATTTATTAACCTTCACGTCATCCACGCTTCCTAAGCTTCTGGGAATGCCTTCTGATTATTTACCAATTGATGTTGAAAGAGCACATCGAATGGGCCCGGACAGACACTTAGGTAACATGAAAGATAGGCCACGCCAAATTATCTTTAAGTGCCTGAACTATCAAGACAAATTAGGGATTCTAAGAGCTTACAGAGAGATTAAAGAGGTTAAATTTGAGGAACACGACTCCTAATTTTTCAGGACTTTGAAACTGATGTCACCAAAAGACGAAGAGACGTTGCTCCACTTTGTTCTCAACTGCATGAAAAGGGCCGTCAGGTGGCCCTTTTGTTTCCTGCTAAACTAAAGCTTTAGACTGCCTCAGGACCCAAGATTTTCCATTCCCCAGCAGTGGTGCAAGCCTATCTGGTCTCTGAAAGAAGGCAGGACAATAGTTGAGACCGCTGAATTGAGTATTTGTTTTTGTATCACTTTCAAAACTCCTTTTTGTGGTTTACAATGCATAATGTTTTTTATATGTTTGTAACAGGTGTCTTAACGGCTCTTATTGCAGAACACATTTATTGTTCATCTTGTGTTCTGTTGCCCAGGGTTGATAATGTTTTCCAGTTCTGGTTCTATGTCCCATATGGGAAATACAGGACACACAGGGTTCCCTCACTGAGTTGTTGTCCTTTTCTGGGCTGTTCTTACTTCTACCCATTTAGTATCCTGGGGAGTCCATCTTATCACATGGGAAGGGTAACCTATGACTCTATTGAGCTTGTGCAAAACATATGCTGTGTATTCATAATATATGTAACTCTCATTTCATGGGCCCCTTATACAACCCCTAACTGTCAATTGCAATGTCTCTTTGGGTTAGGGCTCCCATATATGGTGGAGAATCGCATAGCAAAATGTCAAAGAGTATGGTCTTATCTTGCTTGTTGTGTATTTTTGTCTGCACCTTCATTTTTACTCATTGCCTCTTTCTTTGTTTTCTGCCAGGTTTTCATCGGAGTGGCTGCAGCTTCACCCTCTACAGGCCATTCACGTTATACTCATCAGAACCCTGTTTCCCCGTGCAACCAGGTAGGGAATGCCTTGGCTCGTTCTCCTAGTCTTACACCACAAATTGAAACAGAGAATATTTCTTGCACCATATGGGCCTCCCCTTTCGAATGTAGGTTTTTTCTCAACCTCCTTAGGTTCTTTTATCAGTACTCCTTTAATATTACTGCCATTAATGATACACAGTTTCACAGTAGGATTATTTTTAGTTTTATATTATGGCTCCGCAGCTTAAAATAATTTCATGGAATATTGGGGGTATTACCTCTCCAGCTAAGAGAAGCATGATCTTACAATATTTAAACACTCTGCAAGCAGATGTGGTGTTGCTTCAGGAGACTAAGTTATCAGCTGAGGAACACGAAAAGTTAAAAGTTACTTAGCAAACCCTACAACTGCATCTAAACAACAATACTACGATCTTAAACAAACAAGAGACACTTTCCTGGCTCATCGAGATAATATGTTCAATATACATAGACAGGGCCGGTATTATAGGCATGGCAACAAATCAGGCAAATCTAGTCAAACTCCACAGTCCCAAATCTTACATAGTAGCTATTGATTCGCAGTCACAGGTGACCTCGGACAACAGAGAGATTATGGCGGAGTTTGTAAAATATTATACCTCCCTATACTCTACTCAAAACATTAATTTAGAAGCTAAACAGCATTTCTGGAATAGGGTATTTCTCCCCACTCTGACAGATGAGCAAAGGGCCCTTCTTAATAATCGTATTCTCCCACAAGAAGTACTCAAGACCATACGTAAGGCCAAATTGGGGAAGGCAGTGGGCCCAGATGGCCTTCCTTCCGAATTCTATAAACTCCTAGGGAAGGAAATTGCCCCTACTCTGTCCTCCCTATACACAGCTTATTTGGAGGGATCTTCCCAAATGGACAGCAGATTTTCAAAGGCCAATATCTGCCTTTTGCTTAAGCCAGATAGAGACCCTATTCATAGATCCTCCTACCGACCGATCTCACTCCTCAATGGAGATTATAAACTACTCACTAAAATACTTGTGGACAGATTGGCGCAGGTCCTCCCATCCATTGTACATCCTGACCAGACTGGATTTGTTACAGGTAGGTCTTCTGTGATAAATATAAGAAAAACATTGGCTATATCATCCTACTACTGGTATAACAACCATTCCCCTAATCCCACTAAATTACCGGATGCATGCCTCTTAGCATTAGACGCGGAAAAGGCATTCGACAGAATAGAATGGGACCACTTACAAACTTCCTTAGCTAAATTTGGCCTCATCGTTTTTTTTACAGACTTCCTTCAAAGGCTATATAGTGCTCCTCGGGCATCCCTGATAATCAATGGAGGACTTTCCTCTTCGTTTGAGCTGCAGAGGGGGACGAGACAGGGTTGCCCTCTCTCCCCTTTGCTGTTCGATTTGGCAATTGAACCTCTGGCATGTTACATCAGGCAGAATTGCGAAGGATTAGACCTATTTGACAGTCCCCAGCATTTATCACTATATGCAGATGATTAATTACTCTTTGTAGGTAACCCCCACACTAGCTAAATAGCCTCCTCAGCATAATTAACAATGTTGTCACTTTTTCAGGCTATAAAATTAACATTGACAAGTCTGAGGTTACTTGATTGCAAAACACCACACTAAAGGACTCGGGACTTAAAATTACAGATGGCTCATTTAAATATCTAGGAATTTATATACATGTAAATCCCAATAAGTTATACCACCTCAATCTCCGAGATACTGTCCAAAATATTAGAACGTTATTGTCGGGATGGGCGGGCTTACCTCTCTCCCTATCTGGTAGGATTCATCTTTTCAAGATGGTCGCATACCCAAATGTTGATTGAACAAGCAGATGTGAAAGGGGACCCAGAAAAGCGCATTAAAAGATTCCTTAATAAATGGGAAGTTTAAATTAACTACTTACCGACTATTGTTAGAGACAGGGTAGTTCACCCATTTAGAAATAGTCTCTATGTTCTAAATGAAAATCTAAAGGGTAACTGGTGCATAGCAGACATTCATTCATGACCATTTTTCAATTTTACATACACAACTCGCTGTATAGGTTGCACCCCTCCCCCGTCCCCTTCGTGATTCTCCCATGTTCTGAGGGGGAATGAGCCTGTGGGGGGTGATCTGTGGACACTCTGGGTAAGTTTGTTGATGTTTTTATTTTATGTTTAATATATAGGTTTTATTTTTAAAAGTTGATCCTAACCTTTACGTGGCAAGCATAAATATGCATATTCTCAGGTTTCTAGGCTATATCTATGGCACTGTAAAATGATTATAACCTTATGTATTTATCAAGACATGGATGTTTTCATTTCTAGTTTGCCATGTGTGGTCTGGATTGTAGTGATTATTTGTTTTATATAAGAAAATTATTGATCCTTGCCTCTGCATGACAAACTCAAAAATGTACATTCTCATATATCAGAATCATATTTCTTGTAGTGTATACTCCTTCACTTCTTATGTGTACAGCATGAGATTGTTTTAACAGGTCATGTATGTAATGGATCATATTGCTATAAATAAAGTTTAAAAAAAAAAATAATATACCTAATAGTTAACCTTCTATTCCCTATATTGACTGTACAGGGGCCTGTCTGGGTTTTTTTTCTCCCCCTTTTCTTTCCCCTCCTACTCTCTCGTCCCCCTCCATACTGCTTATGGGGGTGGTTTAAAGTTACTTAATGCGATTAATATTAAATTACCCCTATCGCTCTAGAAAATCTAAAGAAAAAATCCAAAATGGTAACAAAGAAAAATGGGAACTTCTTTTTTGGCGATGTATTGATGTTATATGAAATGTTAAAATATCATGCTCCCTTTTTTTTTTATGTTGATGCATTGATCACTAATATGCCCCAGGAGGCGTAATGTAATTCTGTATGAGATATGATTTATTATTTTACAATATTGGACATTGAATAAAGATAAAAAAACAATATAGCAACAAAAAAAGAATAAAAAATTAGGAACTGTTTTTTTTTTTAATTTTTTTTTTTGCGATGTATTGTTGTTATACGAATTGTTAAAATATCATGTTCAGTTCTTTTATTTTGATGCACTGATTATTAATATGCCCCACGAGGTGTAATGTAATTTTGTATGAGATACAATTTGTTTTGTTACAATATTGGATATTGAATAAAGATAAATAAAAAAAAAAAAAGAAGAGTAGTAATTTTTGAAGATGTTTGCGATTGTTTTGCTGTCTTTGTGGATTTTTCCTTTTTTGTTCTTGAGTTCTTGTACATATGAATTTAGTTGTTTGCGTTTTAGTGCCTTTGCAAGGAGTAAACGTGGTTTATCTCTCTGTAGAATTGTCTTTAATCTAATGTTTGTATTTGGATCTGTTTGAGTAGATGTGAGTTAAGGGTTTCTCTAGCTTTTGTCAGTGACGTGGTGATGAGTTTAGAAGATGGATCATTTTTGTGTTGTTTTTCCCTGTAGGATATTTGTGAGAGTAGGGAGCTTAATAGTTGTCTATGTTGTTTTTTCTGTTGGGCTTTCAATTGAAGGAATGCACCTCTCATGACGCATTTGTGGGCTTCCCATATGGTTGTGGGTGTGGGGTGTTCGATTGTGTTGTTGTCAAAATATTCCCTAAACGTCTTTTCTAGGTTTATTTGATTTAGGCTGTCATCTAGGATGTGTTCATCTAGTCTCCATATGTAGGTTGTCAGTGGTGTACTTGGCCAGTGGAAGAGGCAGGAGATGGGGGGAATGATCTGACCAAATTTGTGGAAGTATGTCCGTTTTGGTGATCAAGGATAGTCCTAGTGAGACAGTCAGGAGGTAATCGATTCAAGTATGAGCCGTGTGAATGTGAATAGAAGGAGTAGTTTATCTCTGTAGGGTGCATGGTCCTCCATATGTCATATAGAAGTAACTGAGATAATTGTGTGTTTACAGACTTTAATACTTTTTACGGTAGGAGGAGTGGCTATTTGAAGTGTCTAAGTGAGGGTCAAGGGCGAGATTAAAATCTCCTCCTAAAAAGGTAATGCCTTTTGAGTGCTCGAGAAGTTTTTGTGTTACTTTTTTTACTTTTTTACTTTTTCGGTAGATAGATGTTGGCAAGAGTAATTGGTATTGTTGGGTTTATGCCCCTTTAACATTATAGTTACATTGCTGGAGCTAAAGCAGCCCACTGCAGAACGCTATTTGGCTGAGGGGTGACGTTTCTACCTCTTAGCCAATAGCCGTGCGGGAAATCCGGCTTGGCGCTCAGTGCGGCGAATGCTGCAAATAAATAAAGGAGCTTTCAGCATGAAGTATTTTATACTTCTTGAATCAAAGCTCCCTTTATTTGTTCCAATGGTAAATCCTAGAGTTTCACAAACACTAGAATTTACCATCACTTTAAAGTATATAGCAAGAGATGCTAGGAAAAGAGAGAAAATGAGTAGACCAATCTGTGATCCATAGCAATAAATTCTACAGAGGGGGTGAAGCATAAGACTTAAAGCAATGAGTTTATAGCTATAATTCAAATAAATAGTGCTTGCAATATGTAAAACTCCATACAGTGACAGTCAGTTTATAGCTATGATTCAAATAAATAGTAATTGCAATGTGTAAAACTCCATAAAAACAGTGGCAGTAAGTTTAAAGCTATGGGAACAACATCAAACCCCCTACCCTTTACCTCATGAGGAGAAGTTTTGCTCTTTGCCTGAATGCCTGAGCTTATTTGTTCTGCACAGTTGTCTCCTTGTTCTTCTGTGACACTCTGATCCAGATTTCTTTCTAATCACTTGCACCAGGAGGGGGGACTGGATTATGCAATGGAAAGCAAGTGAGCTGACAAGCTAACCACCAGGGGAAGAAGGGAAGGCTGTGTGCAGGGCAGACCATGTGGGTTTTCACATCCATACTGAATGAGTAACCCTGCCCTCCTATGCTGTCAGCCAATGGAAGGTTACGAGCCCTTATTTTTATTTTATATTTTTAATGAGATTTGTGCTTAGGAGTCCTAATGGAGACTGAATGTGAGAACTTAGAAATCTCTTACAGAAGCAGACTGAGGATGTGTAAAATGCTCTCAGGCAGGGCAGATTTTAAAAAAATGACCTTAGATCATGAGAGTATTTTGTAAGTTTTTTTTTACTATAAGCTTTTTTATTATTATTTTAAACTAACCCCCTGACCCCCCTCCTAAAAAAAACTTTCTGAAAAAAAAACAACCTTACTGTCCTACCTCGCATTGGCATTGTGTGAAATTATTATTTATTTTATTTTGTTTTGCCCACAAAACTGATGGGGCCCTGTCCCTAATCCCCCACTGTAGTTTAATATGTAAATAAAATAGGATTGGGCCAAAATATTTTTTTGTAATAAAGAGATACACTGAGTGTAAGTAATCGTTTAAATAATTTTGTTTTTTTATTTCTGGTGAAGAAAATAGGAGCTGTATATGGAATAGGGTGGATCATGTATAAAATAATAATAAAAAAAGAAACTGAACAGATTGGGTGAACATTGGACAGGTATTCTAAAATTAATCAACACTTCATGCGACACTCGTACTACAAAGATTTAGCTACAATGAGTGTTAGCCTTTTAAAAACTGGTTATTACAATACTATCAGGCAGGAGTATTCAG
Organism: Bombina variegata variegata; assembly: GCA_905336975.1. NCBI lineage: Eukaryota > Metazoa > Chordata > Amphibia > Anura > Bombinatoridae > Bombina > Bombina variegata. The sequence continues at coordinate 8,281 of CAJPDP010600200.1, forward strand.
TGATTCCCTCTCTTTTGTTTTATATTTTTTGGTATAAAAAAAGTACATTGTGTGTCCAGCTATAACAAACAGGATAGAAATGATAACTAGGAGTCCAAACTGCTGAGGTTGCGGAGCTAAAATGACCATGATAAAATGGACTAAATCCATCAGATAATTCATTGAGCTTTGCACGCCATTAACTACTCCACGCTCAGATTCTGGAATATTCTCCTGAAGAAGCTGTGTCACCGTCAGATCAAAGGACCAAAGACCTACATGTAAGAAATAAATAATTAAAATCCAATTAAAATTCTTTCAAACTCCTCTTCTAGATCTAGAAATAATTTGTAGAGGTGGTTGCTTATTGCCAATAATAAAGGATATGTACCACAACAAATAATTAGTTGGCTTACCATGAATGGTCTTCATTAAACAAGGAGATTCAAATCTGGTCAGACCAGATTTTATTATCTCTGCATGTGGCATTATACAACTAATTATACCTTATGAATACAAAAATATAGCCTGATATATTCTGATTAGACAACAGTAATGTCATTTTGCTGTGCCATGGTGTGTTTAATGGCTGCCTAACATATGTAAGTTAAATTCATAAAACAGAAATAAATATTGTGACATTTTAATGAAACATCAAACTGAAGAAACATTGTGCAAGCAGTATAAATCCACAAGCAGGAACTACAGATACCCTGGTAACTCCCTGAAAATTCAGTCTGGATTAATTATTTCCTTTAATAGCTGTTGACACTGATAAATGTAAGAAGCAGCAAATTATTCTGATTGTAACAATGTGGCCATACAGAATTTTAGTTTGATTAATTGATGATAACATTAAAACTATAGAATTGTTAGACTGGGTGCTAGGAGGGAGACCCATAAATTAGGGGAAGTATTACATTGGGGAAGGCTGTATAGTTGGGCTGAGTCATGTAAGGAGGTATTAATTGCAGATGGGGTAGGTTTTCAGGGATGTAGTGAGAGGCCAGGTACTGGTTAGATATAATTGCAGTTAAGTTGGTTGCAGTTAATAGTGTAGCAGACAATTGCAAGTAAACATCACTGCAGTGTGGGGAGGGGGGTCTGAGAAATCATGATAAACTTTAATGCCATGGTACTTTAACATTGGCGCTAATGTTATCTCAGTGTGGTGGACAATTAATTTGTGATCTGTAACTTTGAATTATTCACTGCCTTAAAAGGATACTAGACCCAAAAATGTTCTTTCATTATTCAGATAGAGCATGCTATTTTAAGCAACTTTCTAATTTACTCCTATTATGAAATTGTCTTCGTTCTCTTGCTATCTTTATTTAAAAAAACAGGAATGTAACGCTTAGGAGCCGGATCATTTTAGGTTCAGCACCCTGAATAGCTCTTGCTTATTGGTGAATGCAGGCATTGCAACTGGACACACTGTTGCTCAGGGGCGGTTCTAAACTATAAAATTAGTAAGTTCAAAATGTTGACTGCATTGCTATCAAGGGTACAGGGGATACTAGTGGGGGGACCCCGACTTCTACTATCTATATTTGCTTTTTTTTCCCTTCTACCTCCATTATCTCTCTACTTGCACAACACAGATCACTGGGCAAGTCGAATAGCACAACCTTGTAAATTCATGGCACCTTGAACTTTCGTGGTTTAGTGGAGCTAGCGTCATGAATACATGTGCATAGCAGCAACCTAGAAAGCACTTCAGTTACTGATATTCTTGTTTAGCAACTCCCTCAGAAAGTAATATGCTTTATTAATTCATAGCCAATAGGAGTTTGATCATATGCAAACCACTGATCTGTCGCTCTGTATCTAACAGCTATCTCTTTAGCTTGGGGAGTTTTAGTGCTAAGCGTTATATTTGTACGACCCTTAACTTATATTTTCATGAAGATAAAACAGTTTTACAAGTAAACATTATAAAGCACAACAAAGTGCAATTCAAGCTACATGTGTATGAAAGATTTGGGGCTGCTTTATAGTTGATCTGCTTTTGTAAAATAAATAAATCTTTAGCGCTTTTATGTATATATGTATATATCAATAGATCTTTTTAGAAAACAATATAAACTCTCTGAAGTGGTTTGTCTCCACATATAGGTTGGTATATGATGGGGCAAACTGCTATTCTCCATCTCTGCAGGTTCAAAATAAATAAAATAAAAACAAAATAATTGTGTTTCAAAAGAAATTTAGTGACTTCAGGAAAAAAAACATTAAAAAAAACCCTCCCTCTTAAAGCTGTACATCTACACAAAAAATATTGCGGCCTCAAGGTTCTTTGATGTTGTATCGAATAGTAAAGGGACACAAGCTCAACTTTAATCCAGATTGATCCCTCATTGCATTGGGTCCTAGAACCTAAATTCAGTACATGCTTAGTATCTCTTATATAGCTGGGAAGCCCCTGTATCAAAGGTTGTAATACATTGTAAAGCCGTTAAAATAATTGTTTGAATAATGATCTAATACCACTGACTTAAAAGTCTTCCTTGTACAACTACCAGTAATTTATGTACCTTCGGAAGGAGATGGAACACTGGAACTATAGGATGTTCTACATAAAAAAATGTATATGTCTCTTTAGAAAAATAACTTGTTCTATAGCATCATTCAACAAATGCCTTAGTTCCCTATGATACCTGGCAGTTGGATCACTGCTCTGAACACTATAGCTTGAGTGTTCTTTTAATTGTCTTAGTGCCACCCAATAGGGAAACCCAGGATGGAAGAGACCTTGATGTGGTACCTGGTCTTTTCCCACTTTGCAAGATGCGGTAACTCACTAGTGGACCTATTCAACAGAGGGCCCTGGGGCAAAATTTATTTTGGGCCCCCCAAAGGTAACACAGTAGTAAGTAGTAATAATAATTTACATGCTGCTTTGTATAATCATTTTGAGGATAAATAGATGGACTTGCAACCTGCACTAATAAAAGGCTCCTCTGCATTAGGATTATATACATTCTGCACAAGTCTATGTATAGATTGGCCCCACATTACTTGGGCCCTGGTGCCACTGCACCTACTGCACCAATGGTGGTTCTGCCCCTTGAGTTAACTAACTCTTCCAGTTTTGCTTATAATCTTAGCTGAGTACAAGTGAGTACAAGTGAGTACACTGAGTACAAGTGAGTGCTAGACTTCCTCTATATGTTGTGTGTGTGTATATATATATATATATATAAATATAAATATATATACTATTACTCTCATCAATAAAGAGTGACAACCCTGCATGCTACTGTTCTGGAGGGTGCTATACTCGAGTCCAGCCTTGGGACAATTGTTTCATGATATATGAAGGCTTTCACTCAAGAGTAACATTGAGATTAAGGCCTCTAGTTATCAAGGTCTGTTGGACCTGATCCGACAGCGCGGATCAGGTCCGACAGACATCGCTGAATGCGGAGAGCAATATGCTCTCCATATTCAGCATTGCACCAGCAGTTCTTGTGAGCTGCTGGTGCAACGCCACCACCTGCAGACTCGCGGCCAATCAGC
>CAJPDP010600342.1:0-11179 GCA_905336975.1 Bombina variegata variegata
GGGTTTAGTGTCCCTTTAAGATATAGTGAATACCTGGCCTGTTAAGGGTCCTGAGGACTGGAGTGGAGAAACACTGCCTTAAAGGGACATACACACAAATAGCTGATTTTGGAGTACGACAGGTTAAATGCACACATCACTACACATTATTTAAAGGGAATATACAGCCCCTTTAACCTATAATGTAATCACTTATCCCCCCACCCCCAATCATCATTTTGTTTGTTGTTAAATGTGCACATTTTGTTATTTGATTATAAAATCATGATGTTAATTGAGTAGATTATTTTTGTTTTTTTATCAGGAGGAAATGACTGCCAAGTTCAGGGGTATTAAAAGCATTTTGGGATTTTGATCATTGAAAAAATAAATTAAAAAAATGACAATACTGCTGAAGTTCAGATATTGTCATCTGGCAAAAATAAAGTGCAATATTGTAAAAAAGAATTATATATATATATATACACACACACTAATATATATTTTTGTCTACGCCTATGGGAATTATGTTCATTCTACATGATCGGTTTATAGCCGTGCATATGCATACGTTATATATTTATAAGCTTCAACATAATCAGCAAACCGCTATCTAAGCACACGCATGGCTTTTGCATTGGTGGAAATACAAACGTTTATCTGATAAGACTTTTTCCTGAAAGCCACAGAAACAAAAGAATTCAATCTCTGTTCTCAGGCCCCAAACAATTCTCAGTGTATACTCCTTCCTGTTAAATTGCAACATAAGCAGGGAACTCTTTAAACAGAAGTGGTGAGGTGTCACTATAGCAAAACATCCAGTACATTTGTAACTGATAAATCCTTTGTATCATATTCGCTACATGGGCCCTTTTCCAAACCAATAGCAAACAGCTGGGGGATTTTTTTGGGTTAATTTTGTAAACTATTCCGATCCATGATGATTTAGCATAAAGATAAAGGGACAGTAAATACTTTGATATTGTAATACACCATATTTTTAATTCTACAAGGTAAAATACCCCAAAACTTCAGAATTTTTTTATTATTTATTTTGCTACATTTTCCTGTAATTTAAAGGAACATTATAACGAAATACTAAATCAATTGAAAGTGATGCTGCATAACTGTAAAAAGCTGACAAGAAAATATCACATGAACATCACTATGTTAAAATTTACCTCAACATTTCCTTAGCTCACAATAGTAAGTGTTCTGTGAACAGTTATTCCTCAGCTACTGTCAGCTGTATGTTGGGGGGAAAAAATAGCCAATCGGCATCAGCAGTGCTGACGTCATGCTTTGCATTACTGACATCTCATTAGATTTCACTGAAATCTTGCAATATTTTATAGTAAATGTACATAAAGTGAGGAGGGAAATAACATGACTATGCTTGCACATGCCAGATGCACGCTCCCTTTCAAGTCCTGGGACTAGCATCCTGATTGGCTGCTTAATTTCCCTTTATGATGGGATGTGGCTATTGAGGAAACTTTGAGGTAAAATAACTTACTTTTTTACATAGGTGATATTTTCAAGTGAGCTTTTAACAAATATGTTGCATCACTTTCAAGTGCTTCAACATTTGGTATCATGCCCCTTTAATTTTGAAAATTGTAGGTTTTCCTGCTCCTGTTAAAAGCAGAAGTGCAGAATCCTGACGTGACCCAGTTATAAATGTGCATATTTAGCCCCAGCATAGGAGGGAACCTACTGACAGCGCATTGCTGAAAAAACTTAGTTTTTTAATATTTTAACAACTAATAAAATAAAAAAATACATTTGCGTATTGGTCTCAGGCTAATCTTTGCTTTGAATACGTAATTCTATCTAGCATTTATTTAGTTTTTAATGAACTTTAAATACACCAACATTTATGATAAAACTGAGATATTGGAGGTTTCTCTTGAGTTTTCAGGCTTTTATAGGTAGGCAAAAGAAAGTGAAAAATGGCAACTAATTCATTCAGTGTCCATGTTGACTGCCTAATATAAATAAATATATATTTCACGTAACAATATTAGTGTTCTCCACATAAAATGTTGTCAGCCATGTGTCATTATAAAGTAGCCAGGTGGGGACAGTGCAATACTTTGTAAAATTATAACATTTGCTGCTATCCAATGCACAAATTAATTGCATAATTTAACATAAATATATTTAATAATAATCTGTGCAATAAGCATAGCAAAAAAATAATATCAGCTAATTTTAATTTAATATTGGCTTAAATTTTAGCTGTGTGGTGTGCCCATTAAAGAGATCCTCGCGAGAACACTGTCTTATGTGATGACTATCTTTATATGATATATTTGCTTTATTGTACGTAGCTTTCTTTTTATCTGTGACAATTTTAACTTTTTTTTATATAATTGTATTAATATGTTTAATCATTTTAAAGCATAAAGTTAAGCAAACATCTGAGATAATAATATATTTTTTTTTTACTTATTTTTTAAAAATATGCTTTTTCTTTATAAATTCTATATGTCTTAAGATTTGTTTTCATTATCTACCTTTGAAATATACTTTCCTAATACTTTAGAAATATGTTTTAAAGATAATTAATAATAACCATAATAATAATATTAATATTTATTTATTTTATTTGTATTATTATTTATTTTATTATTATTTATTTTATTATTATTATTATTTATTATTAATATTATTTGTATTATTATTATTATTATTATTATTATTATTATTTATCTTTAAAACATATTTTTCCTAATAGATTTTGTATAGTCTAAGATATTTAGACTATATATTTTTCCTTATACAGACTGTATAACTTATGGGAAAATTGATAATATTTTATTTATTTATTCATGCATTTATTTTTTATCTTTAACACTGTTTTCTAATTAAAGGCTACATAGCGAACTGAAAAGTTAATATTATCTTTATTTTTTTTTTTTTTTTTAAATACTTTTTCTGATAAAGACAGTATAACCTAAGAAAGTAATGTTCACAAGCATTTTTGGCGTTTGCATAAACTATAAGTTAATGTGTTATGGTGGAGTAAATTGTGCAGCTTTTTAATCCTTCATCTTTTCATGCTTTCCCCAGTGAAGTAATCGCTACCTTGATTTAGTGCATGTCACCCACACATCACTGAGATCATAAATTATCCAGATCCATATGGACAACTTTCATTAGCTGTGAGCACTTTGCAGCATTCACAAAATGTATAAACCCCTTGTCTGCCAGAGAGGGCTACAGCGTGTTGTTATGCAATGTTCAGCCCCCTCTGGCAGACAAGCAGTTGAAATTCTGTCTTCACTGTGACAGGGAGATAGAAACCCTGTTGTCCTGCTCATAAATACAAATAATAACTGTTACTATTTTGCTTTAGTGACCAAGGGGGATGGTGTCTGACAAACCATTTGTTCTTCCCATTCACTTGTCAGCGTTGCTGGCTTAAAAGCCAGATCCATTGTTACCATCCCTAATAACACCTGTTGGGATGATAGGAAGACAGCTGTCAGTAACTGGAGGTTAAAAAAAGCTATGATAATTAAGAACATATTATATGTACTGTGCTGGTCTTGCAGCTGCAAGGGGACATTATATGTCCAACCATATAGAAGGTAAAGGCCTCCCCTCTCTTCGCCCTCCCCTTTTCCATCCAAGCAATCGACTCGTCTTCCTGCAGCTAGCTGACAAGAGCACATTGTGTATTATAGCCAAAAAAGTTGCAGGAATGTCAGACGACAAGAGGAACTGGCCGCTGTGTGTCATTCTCACAGAAAAGAGCTCAGCGGCGGAAGTTGTGGCTTTTAACAAGAGTAAAAATTTATTTATTTGATTTTTTTTTTTTGATTTTTTATTTACTTGTTCTTGTGTTTTTGACAGTAAGCAAATGGTTTGTGTTTTCTGTTTTTTTTTATGGCTTTTTGAGTCCTGGGATGTGCACATCTTGGCAGGCAATGTCATGGGAAATGTGGTATTGTGATTGGAGCTTGGCTGTAGCGTAGCATGGACCTTTTTTTTGGAATTCGTTCATTGGATTTTTCACAAGTGGAACTGGAATTTGAAATGAGTGGGTAAAAAAAAAGTTACTTTTGTTTATTAACCCCTTGTCTGACAGAGAGAGTTACAACACAGACGCTTGGCAACCAAGAGATAAAACAATTTTTTACTATATTTATTTGTCATATCAAATGTTTTTATTTATTCAAATTTATTTATAAATCAATGTAAGTATGTTGCACTTGTTTATTGTTCAATTTGCATATTTCTTGTTAATTGCTTGTAACCCTCTCTGGCAACCAAAAGGTTAATGTAATAGTTGTCCATATTTGTATATTCTTTAACTTTAACTATTTCCTCCAATAAAATAATAGAAAGATGAGGTTTTTTTTAAAAATATTTCTTATAGTTACGTTGCTGTAGCATCTAAGAAGTTAGTGTTGGTTTATGTCTCCTATGTTTCTATATAATGTTTAGCTGTGTAAGTTTACAATTTTTTTCATGTACCTATATTAAACAATTTATGACTGTTTCAAGTATATTTCTCATAATGTGGCTTAAAGAGACAATTTTAAACAGAAGCATTTTTCTAATTTACTTCCATTAGCAAATATGCTTCTAGTAAAATATATTATTGTTTTTCAGTGGCATACACACATATCCTGTGAGGGCCGTGCACCAGTATTTATACACCATGCCTGCTCAAAGATCTGACAGTGGTGTGTATTGCTTCTATGAAAATATAATTTTTTATCACACAAGCCACTGCTGACTCCGTGAGAAGGTGTAGTGTACTGGTGCATAGGCAAACTCAGCATATGTGGGTATGCCATAGAAATATAGTAATAACTTTTACTAGAAGCATTTCTGCTAATGAAAGTATATTGCAAAAATGCTTCAATTTCAAATTGGAATGCACCTATGCACATTTCAATTTTGACCTTTTTTTCCCTTTAACAATTTGACTGTCAGAGAAGTAGTTGCAAGGGTGTTTAGCAATTTGGGCTTAATAGCTGTTATTTGAAATGTTCAGATATATTGTATAATTGGATAACATTAATAAATATATGGTTGTATTAAAAAACAAAAAAACAATTTAAGTATGATTTAGGAATTTTAACTCACATGGGGGTGATTTAAAGATGACAGCTGTCAACTGCCAAATGGAGTTAAACATTTTTGACCTCCCTTTCAGCTGCCAAGTCTTTAGAGTTACAATATCTGATTTGTTTCCCTAATAGTTTTTTTAGAATGATATATATGTATATTTACTGCAGAATGTTGTAGGAGCTGTGGTTAAAGTGATGGTAAATTATAGCGTTATTCAAACGCTAGCCTGAATCTATACAATAAATTTAAAGGACCTTCATTCATGATTTTGAAGTGAAACGGCTCTAAAAGTATCTTTATTTTATGCACCGTTCTAGTAAAATAACTTCTTCCACCGTCCACTGTGAAATTACTTTTTTTTCCATGACGTGACATTTCCTCCTCTTATCCAATAGCTGTGATAGCCATACAGCACTCAATTATTCAGTGCCGGTTGGCTAGCATGGCTATTGGATAAGAGGTGGAAACGTCACCTCATGAAAAAAAGTAGTTTTTACGATGGCTGGCAGAAGGCGTTATATTAGTAGAAAGGTGCATAAAATAAAGCTACACTTTAAAATCACAAATGAAAGTCCTTTTTTTATTCTATACATTCTGGCTTGTGATTAAATAATGCTATAATTTACCATTATTTTTAATTTAAGAAAAACATAAAAAATACTTTAGCATAAACTTTGCACAATATTTATTAATATGTTATTGTGTTTATTAAGAACAGTAAAGTAATATATACATTCTCTTACGTTATGCTTACTCTGTGTTTAACAGGTAGACTGGTCTGATTTGGAAAATACTGTTAATGTTGAATGTTTTATTTTTTCTTGGTCAGTTTGTTAAATTGAAATGATTTGAAATGATTTGATGTGGGCAACATTTGGAACAATTGTTATCTCTGTATGGAATAGCTGCACATTCGAATCTGTCACAGATTCTCAATGGAAAATGAGGTTTTTGTGTATTCAAAGTGTATTGGAGAGAATGCAGCCTAATTCCTGGCACATCAGGTCTGTTTGAAAATCACAGAATGTTGGCACAAGTTTCCAGGTCGCATTGTTCCAGATGAAGGAATCAGTCTTTAGAGGGCTTGGCATGCGTTGCAGCTAGGGAGGCACGGCTGTGTCAGTGTGCAGGACTGTGAGTGTCAGTGTGCAGGGCTGTGAGTGTCAGCAGGAAGGGCTGTGAGTGTGCAGGACTGTGAGTGTCAGTGTGCAGGGCTGTGAGTGTCAGCAGGAAGGGCTGTGAGTGTCAGCAGGCAGAACTGTGATTGTCAGCGTGCAGGACTGTGAGTGTCAGCAGGTAGGACTGTGAGTGTTTCTGTGGAGGACTGTGAGTGTGAATGTGCTGGACTGTGGGTGTCAGTGTTCGTAAGTGAGTATGCAGTACTGTGTCAGCGTGAAGGACTTTGAGTGTCATCCTGCAGGGCTATGAGTGTGATTGTGCGGGGCCATACGCGTATGCGTGTGTAGTGCTGTGAGTGTGCGGAGCTATGAGTATCAGCATTCAGGCCGTGCTTGTGAATGTACAGGGCTATGAGAGTCAAGATGTATTTAAGGGAGAATGTGGCAATGAGAATACACGGCTAAATTGGAGCATACCAGACTGTGAATGTGAACATACATGGCTGAGGGTGTGAGTGTATTTCCTGTGAGAGTTTGCGTGCAAGGCGTGTGAGTGAGAGTATGCAATGCTATGAGTGTAAATTTGTGGCTGTAAGTCTGAGTGTGCAAGCCCGAGCATGGGTGTGAGTGTTCAAAGCCTTGAGTGCCATAATCATGTAAGGGCTGAGAGTGTAAGTGCACTTGCTTTGGGTATCAGCATACCAGACTATGAGTGTGAGATTACTTTTGGGGGCAGTGTGAGTGTGAGATTACAGACAAGTGGCTGTGCATGCGTTATATTACATACAAGGGGCTGTGTGATGTCAGAATGCATACAGGGGCTGTGCAAATGTGAGATTATATATAGGGGGCTTTAAGTGTGTTATTTAATACAAGGACCATGTGGGTGTGATTTTATGTACAGGTGGCTGTGTGAGTGTGCCATTACATACAGGTGGCTGTGTGAGTGGGATATTACATACAGGAGGGCTGTGTAAGTGTAGTGTTACATACAGGGGGCTGTGGGTGTGATATTACATACAGGGAGCCATAGGACTGTTGTATTACATATGAGGGAATGTGTGGATGTGATATTACAAACATGGTGCTGTGTGAGTTTTATACTATATATGTGGGGCTGTTTGTGTGTTATATTACACATAACCGGCTGTGTGAGCTTTATATTACATATAACGGGCATGTGAATGTTTTATTACATTTAAGGGGCTATGTGAGTGTTATATTACATACAAGGGACTGTGGGGGTGTTATATTACATTCAAGGGGCTGTGTGAGTTTTATATTACATATAAGAGGCTATGTGAGTGTTATTTTACATACAATGGGCTGTGGGGGTGTTATAGTACATATAATTGTCTATGTGAGTGTTATATTCCATATAAAAGGCTGTGTGAGTGTTATATTACATATACAAAATAGTTGTCCACAGCACTATATATTCTTTTAAAGCTTTATTATAATAGTACAGATAAAGAAACTTATATTACATATAAGCGACTGTGTGAGTGTTATCATTACAAATAAGGGGATATGTGAGTGTTATATTACAAACAAGGTGATATGTGAGTGTTATATTACATATAAGGGGCTATGTAAGTGTTATATTACATACAGGGGGCTATGTAATTGTTATATTACATATAAGGGGCTGTGTGAGTGTTATATTACAAATAAGGGGATATGTGGGTTTTATATTACATATAAGGGTCTATGTGAGTTTTATATTACATACAGGGGGCTGTGTGAGTGTTATATTACATATAAGGGTGTGTGTGACTGTTTTTTTACATATAAGTGGCTATGTGAGTGTTTTATTACATATAGGGGGTGTGTGTTATATATAAGAGACTATCTGGCTGTTATATTAGATATAAGACACTATATGAGTGTTATATTACATATAAGGGACTGTGGGGTGTTATATTACATACAGGAGTGTGTGGAGTTATTACATATAAGACGCTATATAAGTGTTATATTACATATAAGGGACTGTGGGGGTGTTATATTACATACAGGGGTGTGTGGGGTTATTACATATAAGACGCTATATAAGTGTTATATTACATACGGGGGGCTATATGTCTGAATGCAGACATTTCTGTCACTTTTAGAATAACTAGCTGGCACCATTGGAAAGCTTTTCACCACTGGGTATTGCCATCGGCACTGATGCGAGGAAGCATATGTGAGGGACAGAAACTTGGGTGAAACTGGGAAATATGCAGGATGAATAGTTGTGCAAGCGCAGAAGGGAACATAACCCTGTGTGTGCAGAATCGGTGCTGAGTGTAACTAAAGGGTCCGTTTATTCTAAACCACTGACATCTCTGACATTTGACTTATTTCATCCTTTCAGTCTCTCCTCGTTCTCCCTCATTTTATTTCCTCACAGCCCTCCTTACCTTCCCCCTGTTTTCTCTCTATCTATAAACAGGCAAATAGACACTTAAATGCTCACAATACTGTTTTGCCAAGATTATTATACTGAGAAGTTATAGAATTGCATCTACCCAGCAGCATAAGTGCCTTCCAAATTGAGCTTCTTATTGTTCAGCCACGGAGAAAAATCTTTCAGAAATGTGGCTCCTTGCCATACTTAAAACTGTTCCTCCCATTGTCTCTTCCAGCCTTGATTCATTGTTATTTACCTAGTCTAGTAATACACCAACCGTTATATTGTTAGGGACAATTAAACCAGGCAAACAAATATTCTACCCTGGTACACTTTTATATTTTGATACATTGCAAAAAAAACCAATATATATATATATATATATATATATACAGTACTTATCAGCTATTTAAATACCTGTGTATCTTCCTTATTCACTTGCATTTTATTAGGGGGGCACCTTGCACAGTGCTTTATTTTGACCTGTTTAAACAGTGTCAGCTGCTCAGGAACAAATATCTGCAGTGCAGTCAGCGAGGGGTTAATAAGCAGATGCATTGTTTCTGGCAGAATTTCCCCTTGTGCCCTTGCAAAGGATTTAGCAGGGAACAGAAATGTGGTCATTATATGTGGCTATTTCAAGCAGACGACAGTAATTTACAACTGTTTTACAGTCAAGAAGAACTTTGTTTTGCATTCATTAAATATATATCAAATGCTGATTTGTTTTAAAGAGATGCAGAATTGTACATGATACCTTATTTCTTGCTGTTGTAGATAAAGGGGGTTTTGGTGTTAAATGTAAATCCTTACTTGGAAGAGAGGGCTGTGACACATTCCTGCATAATGAGTTGCATAACTCCCTGGCACCTAAGGTGTTAATTAAAATTGTATGTCATGCACATGACAAAGCACTAATTAGCCACATTAAAAGAAAGTTATTTAATCTGGTATTGATTGAGCATACTGCAGTATTAATGCTTATTGGCTGATAGGTAAAAGCCCTATAGCTGTATTGTTGGGCACAATTCTACAAGCATGAACTGAAAAATAGGTTTATCCTGCGCATTAAAAAAAATGACACAAAAAAATCTTTAATTCATTTTAAAATACCGTCTTTTAGACGCAACAAAGGGGAAAAAATGCTTTCTATGTCTCTTTAAAGTTGCTATTTGTAAGGAGGTTACTTCTCTGAATGGTACAGCCGAGCTTAAAAGCATTGTGGCATTTTCTGGTCTGCAGTGAGTGTTCTGCCAGCTTCAGAAACCTGATTACTGTAGCTTTAACTTTGTAAGTGAGACACAAGACTTCGGCTTCTTTACGAGCGCACTACAGCGAATATTTTGTCTAGCTGCAGGGGAAAAGCTTTGTCATACACTTCGCTGACAATAGACTTAAAAGTAAAATGCTTTGCTTTTGCTGCCTAGAGGTTCTGTAGCCTATTGTTATTTCTTAAAAGATTTCTATTACTGCATTCCTGCTATGCAAAGGTTTGTTAGCTTTTTAATGACTGACAGCCCTTTCTCGCAAATACCACATTGGCTCCGGCCTTTACTTGTTTCCCAAGAATGATAGAAAATAATAAAGAAACTTTTTTTTTAAAAGCATAGTATGTTCAGTGTATAGAGATACAATACGTTCTAGAGATAATGTTTTTGTTCCGTTGTCGGCACAAGTTGCAGAATTCACCCGTTGGGCAAAAAAGACCATTCTGAAAGCAAAAAAAAAAAGTGTGTCCAATTGTACATTTCAACCTTGTTAGTAACTGGAGATTAGAGAGTGCTGGAGCTTGTGAAATAGAAGTCACTTTAAGAGAAAAGAAAATATGACTTTTTACATTCCACTTAATAAGTAAAGAGGAAAAAAAGGACTTGGCATTTGGATTTATTCTGAGAATGATTAGAAAACTATTAACCCCTTGGCAGCCAAGCAGTAAATAATTTCTCAGAACATTAAGTGATTGGAGCTGACATTTGGGAGTACCTATGGTATTGTATAATGCACACTGTATATGAACATATTTTTTAACTGAAATTAAAGGAAATGTAAGTTCGAGCACAGCTGATATTGCTGTACTAATTCCCATTGGCTGATAGGGACAACTCCTACAACAGTTATACCCCTTCACAAGCTGGACAAGAGAAAGTTATTTTACTGAGCACAGAAATATAATTTATGGATTTACTTAAAGGGGTATGAAACCCAAAGATTTTCTTACATGATTCAGATAAAGGAGCAATTTTAAGCAACTTTCTAATTTACTCCTATTATCAAATTTTCTTCATTCTCTTGGTATCCTTATTTGAAAAGCAGGACTGAAAGCTTAAGAGCTGGCCCATTTTTAGTTCAGCACCTGGGTAGCGCTTGCTGATTGGTGGTTAAATGTAGCGCGCTACCCAGGTGCTGAACCAAAAATGGGACGGCTCTTAAGCTTTCATTCCTGCTTTTTCAAATATAGATACAAACCACACTAAGAAAAAAATGATAATATGAGTAAATTAGAAAGTTGCTCAAAATTGCTGCTTTATCTGAATTATGAAAGAAAAAATTTGGGTTTCATATCCCTTAAAAAAAAGACTTTAGAACATTTCTGAATGTT
>CAJPDP010600556.1:0-10317 GCA_905336975.1 Bombina variegata variegata
TAGGTCCGCCCAATGGAGAAAAACAGGCGGGGGCCGTGGACTCTCCTCATACAGAAGGAAATGAAATTATCTGGTAAGCATAATTTATGTTTTCCTTCTTAATATGAGAAGCGTCCACGGCTTCATTCCTTACTTGTGGGAAACATATACCCAAGTTCTAGAGGACACTGAATGAAAAGGGAGGGTAAAAAGAAAGGCGGACCCTATTCTGAGGGCACCACAGCATGCAAAACCTTTCTCCCTAAAGCTGCTTCAGCCAAAGCAAAAACGTCAAACTTGTAAAATTTTGAAAAGGTATGTAAGGAAGACCAGGTAGCCGCCCTACAAATCTGATCCATAGAGGCCTCATTCTTTAAAGCCCAAGAGGAAGCCACTGCTCTAGTTGAATGAGCCTTAATCCTCTGAGGTGGCTTATGTCCCGCTGTCTCATGAGCTAAGTGAATTATGCTCCTCAACCAAAAGGACAAGGAAGTGGACAAGGCTTTCTGTCCCCTACGCTTCCCAGAATAGACAACAAACAAGAAAGAAGTTTGTCTAAACTCCTTCGTAGCCTGAAGGCCTGAACCACATCCAAATTATGAAGTAACCGCTGCTTCGAAGAAGAAGGATTAGGACACAGGGAAGGAACCACAATCACCTGATTGATGTTGCGATCTGAAACAACCTTAGGAAGAAAACCTAACCCAGTATAAAGAACAGCCTTATCAGCATGGAATACTAGGTAAGGGGGCTCACATTGCAAGGCAGCCATCTCAGATACTCTGCGCGCCGAAGCAATACCCAGTAGAAAAACATTCCAAGACAGTAATTTAATGTCAACTGCATGCATAGGCTCAAACGGAGCCTACTGCAAAACTTTAAGAACAAGATTTAAACTCCAAGGAGGAGCATTAGATATAAACACAGGCCTGATTCTAGTCAGAGCCTGAACAAAAGACTAGACATCTGGAAGCTCAGCGAGCCTCTTGTGCAGTAAAACAGATAGGGCCGAAATCTGTCCCTTAACCCTTTGAGTGCTAATGACGGCTCAGATCCGTCATGAGCACTCTCCCACCTTGAGGGAGATCTGGGGGATCCTAACCACTCCTACCCCGCGATCGTGCCTGTAGAGTGACAGGCATCGCCGGGGCTTCATGTGATGCGCGGTGACGTCACGCGCAATGACGTGATGACGTCACCGCGCAACTTTATTTATGCTTAACAATGTTAAGTATAGGAGGAGGGGGCATGCTGCTTAGAAGCTTAGAAGCTACAGACCCCCAAGACCCACTGTTGGAAAGGTAATCACCTAACCTTTCCAACAATGTAAGTATTGGGGGTCTGTAAAAAAAAAAAAAAAAAAAATTCAAAAATAAAAAAATCAAAAGAAAATATTAGCACCCAGGTGGGAAATGGCTTAGCAGCCAAAGGGTTAAAGTGTTAAAAAGTCTCCCAATCTTTATTTGAAATACATCAGTACATTAAAAACAATGGGCCAGATTACAATTGGAGTGCAAAATATCGCTTTGGCTAAAGCAATATTTGCGCTCCACTTTGTAATACCAGCTCACGCTAATGTGCGCTGGTATTACAAGTTTACAGCAAGCTTGCGTTCACATTTCTGGGAAGCATTGCGCTCACGAGAGCCTCATTCTAATGACCTCACAGATGGCATCAGAACCTCCAGCAGTTAAAAGGTAAGTAGCACAGCGATGGGCAGCAGTTAATAAATATATATGTATATGATAAACATATACACTCATAACAACATTGTCTGATAATTTTTTTTTTTTTAATGCATCAAAAAGGGTGCAGAGATATGAGGCATGCAAAGGGCTTTAAAGGAAGATGAGCGAATGCTTGTAAAAGTAAAAATTCTTTATGTCATCAAATTAAAAGTATCCATGGAGGAACCGGAGCAACAAGCAAGTGACCGTAGCACAGGTAGCTTACGCATTTCGGCCGAGAGCTGTATTCATAGCCTATAGTGCTATGCTTGCTATGTTTTTTGATATTTCAATTCAAGTCTATTTGTGTTTATATGAGTTCCTTCAAGATCCTTTCTAATTGATTCTTTGATTTTTGGAATATTCATATTGGATGTAAGCTTCTCATATATACTATGTCATCATGTTAATATCTTGGGGCACGCTGTTTACTTATAATATTTTTTCGTCTATGGGGTATATTATAGCCGCTAAGTTTTGCGGCAATAAAATAAATACAAAATTAATTTTATTTTCTCCCCTGTGCAATTTGTATGAGTGTGCAATGTGCTCTTTATATTTAATATATACATTGTTTATATTTTCACCAATTTACACCTTTTCCCATATTTTATCTTCAAAATGTTGCAATCTGTTATGTTCATGAATTGTATACATTGTAGATGCTATGTAAGTATATTGTATGCAATATGTGTTCAATTGTTCTTTATCCTTCACTTGTTGTGTTGTTACTACCATGCCGCTCACAGGCTAATAGCATGATGGGCGTTTTTTGCTTTTAACCAATCATATGACAGTATTGCCTTTTTAAACTTTGTGTCAAGCATAGCATTATAGGCTATGTATACGGCGCTCAGCAGAAATGCATAAGCCACCTGTGCTATGCTCACTGGCTTTTTTCTCCGGTTCCTGCATGGATACATTAAATTTGATGAAATAAATAATTTTTACATTTACAAGCATTCCCCTCGACTTCCTTTGTTCCTGTTACCACCAGAAGGATTGCTTGTTGCACGGACTTCCATTATAGAGCCTGTACCTGCTCCGCTCCTCCACTGTCTACACTAGCGTGATGTCAGGGATGACAGGATTACTCCTTGCCAGCTGATGGGACTGCACGCCGTGAGGGTGAGAGACACCGACATTGTCGGCTTAGTTGTACTTGGTTGTGTATTGATCTCTGCACCCTGGCCTAATGGGACCTGGTATAATTCATGTACAGCAGGTCGTATACCCATTACAGTGGCAGTGTACTAGGAGGAGGCCTACTAAAGCATTGTTCTTCATTTGGAACTGTATAAAGGTTTAAGTGGCTCTATATTCAGTGGATCATTTGTTCACAGGTGGATTGTTTTCAATTTATAGACACACGTTTTTCCACAAACCCTTCTTAAGCAAAGGGCTTTAACATAGAGATACATACATACAAATGTCTAAATATGTATATGTATGTGTCTATATATGTAATTATGTATTTATAATGTGTATATATGTATTTACACACATACAAACACACATACATACACACACACACACACATATATATATATATATATATATATATATATATAGTATAGGAAAAAAGAGAGCTTGGGAAAGAAGGTGCTACTATAGAGGATAGTAAAATACTAAAAAGAGCAGATGACTACTGACTGGCAAGAGAACTCCCACACTTTCCTCAAACTATCAGGATGGGAAAAACTTGCTACACCTCTATAAGTATATAGTGGACGGACTAAATCCTCCACCTATACAAATTAATGTGTATGTAAAGAGGATTAGGGGGATGAGGTAATGGTTAGCGCTATTCCTGGAGTGAGGTAGTGATGGATCTAATGTATGTATGTGCACTAAACTAATAAGTGTACTTCAGTTGATACTGACCCAATATCTATAATTCTGATTCTGATATAATTATATGCATATGTTGGAATAATCATTAAAACACAATTTATTAATAGACACAAAATCTTTATTAAATTCCTGCTAACATTCATTACCCTCAATGTAATATGAGGTAATCTGTCTGAGGGTTTTTTTTTTTTAAATGAAAAAATCTGTGGCACTCTCCACTTTATACAATGCAGTACAGTTGTATGAATGTCCACAGGTTGTTCAAAGTTTGTGTTGTATAAAAAGGACAGAGTACGGCACAAAAATATGTGCTGGAGTCTGCAAAGTCCTGTCTGTTAGTATAAGAGCTGGTTTGTTTTCTGCTTTAAAAGTGGTCACGGTCAAGTCATTGTGTCTTTTTCATTTGAAGACTCTGTATCTAGAACACTTGTTGAAATTAGTTCAGCTGTGTCACCACTGCAATTTTCTCCTTGTTCCGAGCTGCATTGCAGTGGTGACACAGCTGACCAATTACCATAGTCTCTATCTATACACCAACCACAAAACAACATGGGTTTCTCAAACTTATTTCAAATCTGGTCTTAAAACATCAAAAAGGCACACTAATTATAGGAGGATATTTGAATTTAACCCTAAACCCAGAGTTGGACTGCTCTACAAGTAAAACTTCTACCACCTTGGCTTGCATAAAAAAGTCCAATTACCTACTCAAAGAACTCACATGCTTAGACATCTGGAGAACCTTAATTCCATTGACCAAAGATTATACTTTTTACTCATTCCCATCTAAAATATATACAAGAGTAGATTATTTATTCACAGATATCACCTGCATGAGTTTATTTCAATCAGCAAATGTATCCCCAATCACATGGTCAGACCACACAGGATTGAAATGCTCCTTCATATGGCCTTCTAAGCCACTAAGAAATTTCATATAGAGACTAGATGAAAACTTCTTAACGAACCTTGAACTTCAAATGAAGCTCCAGGGAAACATTGTGGAATTTTTCCAACATAACCATCAAAATGATACCTCCCCCTCAAAACAATTGGGAAGCACATAAACGTACAATACAAGGAGTTTTAATAGCTCAAAAAGTCCACATGAATAAGCTAAAAAGAGAAGCAATCACTAATCTCATAATGTAAATAGCACAAATTGAAAAATCACATAAACAAGATCCTAAAAACATTGATACCCTACAACTAGCATCTACCTTAGAGAACAAAACCGACAATACTTGTTCCTAAAACAACAAGCATATATAGAACATAATAAACCAGGTAGAGCAATGGCACACTACATTAAGAAAAATTCTAAATCTTTATACATTCTACATATTAGGGATAGCAAAGGAAAATCCCAACATTCATCTCACAGTATAGCTGAAACATTTCGGAAATATTATCACGGCTTATATAACATCAGTCAATCAACTCCATTAAACAAAGCAGCGACAACATCCAGAATCCAGAATATTAAACAAAACCTCTCAAAACTAAATTTACTTAAATTAAGTCCTCACCAAAAGGAAAAATTGGACGAACCCTTTTCCCTGGAAGATCTCCAAAAAGTTATAAAAGATCTTCCATCCTATAAATCACCAGGGCCCGATGTATTTACTTTTAAATACTACAAAATACATATAGAACAACTAGCAACTTATATGTTAGCCTACTTCTATAACATTGACAAAACACACCCCTTCCCAAAAAATGACTTAGAAGCCAACATCACCGTACTTCTAAAACTGAAAAAATCACCGGAACTGACCTCAAACTATAGACCTATATATTTGTTAACAAATAGAATAGACACCGGTCTACAGAATATAATCAATCTAGATGAAGTGAGGTTCATTCCAGGGAGGGAGGCAAAATATAACACGGTCAGGACCTTAAACTTAATATTTCATGCACAACAATATAAAATACTGTTAATTATATAATCCACAGATGCAGAAATGGCCTTTGACCGTGTTGCTTGAGACTTTCTTCTCCTCACTTTGGAAGCAATGGGATTCGGTTAAGAAATCATATTCCGAATATTGTCCTTATATACCCAACCAAGCGCTAGAATACTTGTAAATGACGTTTTATCTGACTGGATGCCCATTATCCCCACTATTATTTGCATGTGTAATAGAAACACTAGCCGAAAGAATTAGATCACATCCAGACATAACCAGAATACATATAGAAGATCAAATATACACCATCTGCCTATTCGCAGACGACATCCTCTTTACATTAACGAACCCAGATATTTCTCTACCAATACTAATCTCTGAGTTCCAAACATTCAACCTCCATTCTAATTTCCTAATAATACTTCTAAATCCGAAATTTTAAATATCACCTTACCAACATCTATAGCTGAACTAACACAAAAATCGACTCCCTTTAAATGGAAACAAAACTCCCTCAAATACTTAGGTATCCACTTGTCCACTTCCACTGAAACATTGCTATAACTTAATTATAACAATATAAAGGAAGAAATTATCAAAGACAAGATGGATATCCAAAAGACTGCCCTGTTTGTGACGTATGAATATAATAAAAATGAATATTTTCCAGAGGAACTTATACATCCTACAAACAATTCCAATACCACTACCAGAAAAATATATCCCAAAGATTATGACCATACCCAAGACACAAGGAAGACTAGGATTGCCCGATTTGGCCAACTATAGACATGCCATCTACTTACAACGTATAATAGACTGGAATATACACAAAAAACATAAAAGATGGGTATTATTAAAACACCACATAGCAAACTCCACTAATCTTACTAGACCCTGCTGAACCTTTAAAAAAAAAAACCCACCAAAAATATATCCTTAATTCGATAATAGCAGAAACATAATAGGCATGGGACAACCCAACACTCCACTTCCTTCACCTCACTTCTAGACCTTCCCCTCTCACTTTGTTAATACACAATGGAGAATTAAATTTAGGTCCCCACACTCTATATCATCAATACCCCAATCATCCCACAGACTTCCCAATATTTTGGTTAATAGAACAAGAACAAATAAAAACCCAGAAATCCCTTATCCAGCAAGGTTTAACATGCTTAAAAAAATTGGTTTATTTACAGATGAACATATCATTTTATAACGACAAATCACCAAGAAAGAAACATGACCATGCCACTAACAAAATATAAACAACTATGCATTAGAGAACCACCAATCAGGCATACATTATCAATAATATTCAAAATATTAAGTACTCCATACCCAGGATTTACATTAGCCTACTTTTAAAGATGGGAATCAGACTTGGGAATCATCATCCCCCACAAATAGCCTCAACAATACTCCACCCTTAAAACTTCCATTTCAAAAGCAACACTAGAAATAAACTTTAAAATCCTCCATAGGTGGTACCACACTCCCAGAAAACATCACCGCCTTTTCAGAGAAGCTAAAAACACATGTTGGTGCTGCGGACATGTGGGTAGTGACATGTCCCATATGTGGTGGTGGTGTACATCTATACAAAACGTTTAGAGAATCAGCATTTCGTAAATCGAAGACATTCTAGACATACAGATCCCTCTTGACCCTTTAATATGGTTATTAAATAAACCCCCAAAACTAAAATAGAAACCGCTCTTAAAATAATTTTTCATAATGACCAATAGTATCAAATTTTTGATAGCAAAGAATTGGAAAGCTTAAGACCCACCCACAGAAAAGATGTGAACACAAAGAGTATCTGAATTACTTATCCTAGAGGAGCTGTTTTTCCTGAACAAGTTAGAATGGATATATATGCAGACATGCTGATAACATTATACCTTAACAACCACTGACATATTTACAAGAATCTTAGGCCTATGAAATAAATAACTTATGTATACACCACCTGATACAGCTGTAACATAATGAGAGATAAAAACGGAAATTAAAAAGAGAGAAGTGTACCGTACAGATAGAAGCCCTTTTATCAACCTCCATATGGAGCTTGTGGGCCCGTGTTTCTGGAGAGTCTTCAGACTCGCCAGAAACAGCAGTTATGAAGCAGCGATCTAAAGACTGCTGCTCCATAACCCTGTCCGCCTGCTCAGAGCAGGCGGACAGGATTCGCCGTAATTCAACCCGATCGAGTACTATCAGGTTGATTGACACCTCCCTGCTGGCGGCCGCGAGTCTGCAGGGGGTGGCGTTGCACCAGCTGTGAGCTGCTGGTGCAATGCTGAATACGGAGAACGTATTTCTCTCCGCATTCAGCGAGGTCTTGCGGACCTGATCCACACTGTCGGATCAGGTCCACAAGACCTTTAACAAATAGGCCCCAAAGTATGGCACTCTTGCAAGCACACTGATTAAAAGCAAAATGGAAGAGTTAGTTACAGCATTTGGCCAAATGGCGATAGGCCATGACCACATCAAGGTCACTTTCGCCCTGGGTCACTAACCTACAGCCACACAATGCATGCCTTCAACCAAACACACTGAGATACCAACAAGGGAGACACAAGTATTTTGTAATTTCCTTGGACTGCACTCTCAAACTGGACTGTGTGCACATCCTATGTCACTATATAACTCACAGCCCTGGGCACACACCAGCACTCACAGACAGTTGTGCAGCTCCCTGCAACTCAGGCAGTCAACTCCAGACAAGCCTGTATGCAAAATAGGGATGGGCGAATGTTTTGCAACATTCGAAAAATGAAACAAATTTTAACACATTTGTTCGTTCATTTCAAATTTCTAATGTTTGTATAACATTCTAACATTTGTTTAATAGTATTTCTAGTGCTTTCTTTAAATGTAATATTTGATTCAAAGGTTTCTATTAATTTGATCCAAATTATGCAATATTCGAATTTGAATCAATATATTTCTTATAGTATTTCTAATGCTCTTTTTAAATGTAATATTCAAATTATGCAATATTCAAAATAGAAACATTCAAATTGATGTATTTGTATCTATAATGAATCAATTTACTAAATTCCCTACCACATGAACTATTGAACCTCTGAATAGTATTTGTTAAATCAAATGTTAGATTCGAAATTTCAAATGTAGATATTCGATTTAATTATAAATATTTGAAAATGAAAGTAACATTCCAAATCCGGAAATAACATTCAGATACCGAATTTTAATGTATTTCCATTCTTATCAACATTTGATTATCCAAATCGAATGTCCACAGGACTATTCGTTCCACCAAACAAATTACACCTTCAACACAATCATCCATCCCTAGTGCAAAACCCATAGGGAAATTACAAAACAAAAAAATTAACACAACGCATATAAAGTCTGGCACTCCTTTGCAGACACACAGCTAGATTAAAAGCAAAATGGAAGAGACAGTTTTAATCTAGCTGTGCGTTTATAAAAGTGTTCCTTACTTTTTACCTGAAGCTAAATTCAAGTGCCCCCCCTCCAGACGCCCATGTGCACAGTAGTAACTCTTTGTACTCCATCCAATCTAACTCTGAACATACTTAACCTGACAGCACCTCCGTACTCATTGCCTATTCCTGGTATAAACACATGGTGCTGCCATATACAGCATACATTCTCTATAAAGTGCAGGACATAGCCAAGTTATCTGTAGCAACACAGTGTACAGTGGGTGTGTGTATTTACTAAAGTTTTTGGATTATTAGTTACCAGGACTATAGGTATTTCCTAATGAGGCAGATCATTACAGTACTTTACATGTACTTGCCTCTAAAGGAGTCAAATCTAGCTGGTTTCTGCTCTTCTTTCTAAACACAGGCTTTGTAGGTAACACTCATGGTGCTTTTGTAAACACTGCTTATCTACTGCTGTGACAGCAACTTCAGACTGAGACATGGCATTTCCTGTAAAGCCAAGAAGCTCAAATAGGGAAAGGGGATCACACCCCAGATCCAGAGAAACAAGGGTTGTTTTACCAGCTAGCCTGCCTCCTCACATACTATATGTCAGGGCTTGAAGGCCATGCTCATTGGCAGAAAGGCAGGATTGTTCTTCATGCACAGCCTTTCATAACTTCTTCCCAGTTGGTGAGCCACAACCTATAATAAGCTCCTGAGTATCATGTGGCTTATTGGACTGTGAGGTAAAGGTCAGTTAACAGCTGTTTGTGTTTGGCCATTCAATGGTTTATATCTCTGATGTCAATGTGGTTGCAGCAGTGATTTAACCTCTTGATTTGACATTTGTCTTCTAGGCAAGCAAGGACTAAACTGCTGCTGCTGCAGGGTTTTCTGGGCAAACAATAGGTTAAAATTATGCTGCACAAATTACATGCACTAACCAAAAAAATGGTTAAAAACATGGCTTAAGTCTTGCTCAGGAGCAGCAAAACATTGTAGCTCCTGATAGGCCTTTAGCTATATGTTTACACAAATGAAATTAAGTTCATTGCCACCCAATTAGGGGTGTGGGTAAAACCCGGATCTTGCCGGATCCATGCCTAATTTAGACAAATACAGACAAATTTAATTGTTTTGCACACAAACACATCCAGACACTTCTGGATCTATCAATATTTTACACAAAAACATTTGGGTCCTTTCCTTTCAGAACCAACACTTTTTTACAGAAAAACAGACGGATCCTGCCGGATCCATGCCTAATTTAGACAGATACACACACATTTAAGTGTTTTCCACACAAACACATCCAGACACTTCTGGATCCAACAACATTTTACTCAAAAACATCTGGGTCCTTTCAGAACCAACACTTTTTTACAGAAAAACAGCCGGATCCGGCCGGATCCA
>CAJPDP010600561.1:0-13292 GCA_905336975.1 Bombina variegata variegata
TATATATATATATATTACAAAATATTTTTTTAAACTGACACCTACAATAAGTTGCAAAAACATAATGTAGAATTTATATTCTACATTTGTAGATTGTAGCTAAGTGCTTTATTTGAAATCTAACAGTGACACCTGCAGTTTATCTGTATTAGTGGAATTTGCAATATACCTTCACTTTCCCACATAGGTAAAAATAGCTTATACAAGCGGATGTAAATTTCTCTGGTGGCAAATATTTTAATTCAGTTAAAGTGATTATTTAATCGCACAGGCTTGATATAAAATGTCATCCTTACATTCTTCTCTATAATTTAAAGCAATTTCAACAGACAATTACAAATTTTTTTTTGTGTTTGCTGTAACATTTATTCACGAAACATAGACATAACCATCGGGGATATTCTCCCAATAATTTACATTAATTAGAAAATTTTATAGATGAATATAGATGATTCACAACTATAATTACAGATAATAAACATTTTTCATAATTTTTATTAAGGATGTCTGTGATGTCTCAGATCGTAGGTTATATATTGATAAAATATATTTTTCCTTTCTAGATCTGGGCATTTGTCTTATAATTTTACAAAGTACAAAGGGGTAAAAGTAGCAAAATTATTAAATAAAGAGCCACACAGAATTATATATATATATATNNACATGCACATACACACATAAACATACAAATTTAATTGACATCATATGAAGGAGCAAGAATGAAAATATATATATTTTGGGATTTAGGTATTTGGGATAAAAATAAAAGCAGTACAGTTTCATTGCAGCCTTTTGCATTATCAGATAACCATTGTTCAAGAAAAGCCAACAACTTTCTGTTATTAAAAAAATAAATAAAAAAAAATAAATCCATTATGGAATAAATTGGCCCTTAAATAATGAATATGTATTAAATAAACAATCAGAATAAACCAGTATCTCCACTTTGTAGAACACTATATCAATTACAATGAACTTATCTTTAATGCTGTATTAATTTATATTAATCTCTAAACATAATTATGTTTCTATAGAC
Organism: Bombina variegata variegata; assembly: GCA_905336975.1. Classification (NCBI taxonomy): domain Eukaryota; kingdom Metazoa; phylum Chordata; class Amphibia; order Anura; family Bombinatoridae; genus Bombina; species Bombina variegata. The sequence goes on from CAJPDP010600561.1 coordinate 1,037, forward strand.
ATACAGATAAAATACTAAATGTTTAATATGGAAAAATATGATAAACACTATAGTAATTAAAACGATTTGTGTAAATTGCTGGTTGTCTCCAGTGCTATAAGGTGTTAAATTCCACAGTAAGAAGGTGATATCTATGACATGCGATATCCATGGATTCATGTAACTGGCAGAAAACTTGCCACAGTAACAGCTAACACCCCCCACCCAGATGCTTAATTGTTTCTCAAATAAGCCATGGCCAAAGCAGAATATATTAATCTACAGATCTTTTGTAAAGCTAAATTAAAATCCATCTTCTTGAAACTTTGTAAAAGAAAATAGTTTTCTTTCAAGCCAATAACTCATAATAATAATAATTAATAATACTATAAGTGCAGCTCTGATATATATGTACAGTACTTGTTTGATTGTTATGGGTAGATATAGATATACAAATATAAATGATATATAAATATATAAACCAATATATTTAAATATACCTGTATATATACCTACCAGCGTTTTCCTTATACAAATCTTTCTTTTCATTGAACCTGCCCGTTACATGTGCGTTTGTCAATTGATCTTTGCTAGAAGGAACTAATGCTGTTTGTATGATGAGCAGATCATGGAATTGTAAGACAAATCCTCAAAAAATATTTGACATTTGAAAGATTACCTATACATATGCATTACACGTTTTTAAATATATATAGATTCATCTATTTGCTTCAGGTTGGGCCAGGATAGAGGTTATTCAGTCAGTTTTTTAATGAAAAGATATTTTACTAGCTATAAGAAAACTTTCTTCTTTTTCTTTTACCAAAGCTTACCTGTGTATTCTCATAAAAAATACTTAAAGTGCTCCTTGCGGTATCTTGTGGCAAGTTTTACAAGAAGCCCAGTGGATTTATTTTTTTCTTGACTTCTGACAAGCATGTTCCATTTTTATTGCCAATGTTATTGACCCACTTTTAGTATTTGATGAAGATATAGAGAGGTAAAATTGATTTTTGAAATCTTAACCCCTGGCTCTTGACTCATATTTTTTTTTTCTGCATCTTAGATGTGGTCTCTGCAGTATGCAAATGCCTTTATGTTGAGCATGTCTGAATGAACAAAAAGATTCCTTTGTAGGTTTCCTCAATGTTCTCTCGATTCCCAGCTCAGTGGCAGATGTGCTATGCTTAATGGCGCATATACAAGACACATTCCCTAATCCCTAAATGAAGCTCTCTCTAAATATATACAAGATAAGCTTTATAGACTCAATTTAGCCACCAGGCTATTAAGTCTACCAGAACCGAATAGTTAAAATCAAAACAAAAATTATTGTCTAGCACCTGTTCATGAAATGAAAGCTTGGAAAAGAAAACAACGATGACCTTAAAGCATCTATTCTCTTATGGAATAGAATGTTAAGTGTATAAATAGATAGTGGATATGTCTCTCTGAAATGTATAGAAGTGTATTTATATTTTGCAGCCTGTTCTGGGTTAAAAGTGAATCACTAACGGAATATAATTATTGCTATATGTAAAGCATATATAGCAGTGATAGCCCCCCCCTGTCCCTCCTCCCTGTCCCTGGGGGGCACCTGGTTTGTTACACTCAAGGTTCAAAGCACAATATCGGATTTCTTTTCGTACTGCTAAATGGCGCTCAGCAGGAGCACTTTACTGCTGCTGCAGTTACTATTAGATGGGCAATGTGAGAGCCAACTACACAGTAATGTTCTGTGACAGTGATTCTGAACCAGGGTGTTGGGACCTGGAGTGGAGTGTCACAGCCCTCAGCACAGGGAGTCACATCGCATTATTGATGGGGTATAATGATCATAAATAGTGCACAGGATCATTTTTTTTTTCTGCATATTAGTTGATTGTGAAAGGTTTTCAATATCATCTATATATACTTTTTCGTTCACGGTTTATTTTTTTGTAATTGACACTTTCAAAGATTCCAATAATGTAGTACATCAATAAATTAAGGGTATCACATGCATTTATAAAGTATGCCAAGGGAGTTAAATTTTGCAGAATATCGATCTCTATTCTGCAGGGCAGCGTTATTGATGGTATCAGGCAGTGGTGTGTCTAGGGGGCACCCCCATTAGGCTTGTTTGGCTGATAAAAAGGATGAAAACATTTTTTTCATGGCTGGCCACACCCCCAGACCACCCTATCAACAGTACACCCATAATCCTATGCCGTAACTCCACCCTTGTCCTACTTTCTTTTTTTTAACAGCCACCACTGGTAGCAGAACATGATGGGGGGGCGTGCCTGGCGGAGTGCCACTGGAAGGCACGTGATGTGGAGTGGGGCAAGCACCTTTATGAGAAGTTTAAGTTTTGGTTAAGTTTTTTTCACCCACTTCAGTGTCTGTGTCCTTATTTATGAAATGGAGTAATACTTAATGTGGGGTCATTATTTTCTTTTATTACTGGGAAAATTAATTTTCTAAATAAGGTTTCAGGTGATTAAAGCCCACACTCTCCTTCATAGCCTTCATCCAGGTGTATAGGATGGAGTCAGTTCTGCAGATCACCGCTGCCGTGAGATGGCTAAAGCTGTAGCTTCTCTCTCTTGAACAGCTCCTACGCCAACCTCTGACCCTCAGCAGCTGCTCTTCCTATTACGTACTATGGAGTACTGAAGAAATATCTGGAATGGAGTACTTTTATTGTGTGATCAGGCAGCAGTCTGTGCTGCATGTATGTATACAAAATGGGCAGGTTTTTTAATACAAACAACATCTATACCAATGTATTTAAATGTTTTTGAAAAGGACCTACTGTTGTCTTGGATTTTGCATGATTGTCATGGGTTGGGATGTCTGCCTGTTATCCTTTCAGCATCTTCTCTGGCTAGGGTAAACGTCCCAACTCCACCCAGTCCCACCCTTGAAATGCAGTGGGCCTCGCCCCTCTGATCATGCCCCACCCACAAAACACCTTGGGCCACCGCTCACAAATCCTCTCACCTCCCTGTTCTGGAAAGCTTCCAGAAAATGTTGGAAGATGGCTCTGCTAATAGATTAACTGACTGCAGTTATAAAAATGTACATTACTCAAAGTATTATTAAAAACACATTTTGTTGTGCAATATATTAGCTTTGTGCTGAAGTATTACATAAGGTGACCAGGTGTGTCAGTCATTTTTTTTGTTCATCTGGTTTGAACATAATAGTAATAATAATAATAACTATAATAATAAAACTGAAAAATCGCACACACTTGACCCTGTGGTACCTCTCTGAGCCATTTACCATAGCTTGCCCACCTGGCTGCTGCCTGTGACTTTGGTACCCCTGTATAGTTATTACTATTATTATTATCTATTTATTTATTTATAAAGCACCAACAGATTAAACAGCGCTGGCCATGGGTACAAAGATAAAAGTACAACAGTGATACAATATAAGACACCGGACAAATGTAAACAAACAAATACAGTGGGAATAGAGGGCCCTGTTCCTGTGAGAACTTACAATCTAGATGGTATAGTGTTCCGTCTCTCGAGTACCACGTGTAGAGCATTTAGATTTAGTGGAGAAGAAAATAATGCTAAACCAGGGCACCAAAACACTGCCTAACAGCCAAGCAAAAATGTGACTATTGCACCTCCAAAAGCTTTGTCAGCCTTTAGTGTAGCATTTAAGTGCCATTAGAAGTCACTCTAATAAATGACCCTGTGTATAGAGGATAAACACAAGTGGTTGTACAGATAAAAATAGCTTAACAATATTTACTACTGGCAACAACACAAATAGTCACATACATGTAACTGTGCAACAAGTAAATGTTGACTAAAATACATGCAGCATGTTATTATGTTCATCCTGCATTTATGCGCTAACAATTTTTTTTCCCCCTTAATACATATTTCCTAACCATTTATCACTGGATGAGAGGTATGGTCTATTTCCTGCCTGCACACCCTCAGTATCCTGGGCTAAAAGGAACTGACTGAGCCCCTCCCAGACATGCCCACAGACCACCTGTAACCACACCCCTCTGTGCGTAGCCACACCCACAAATTACCAGTGGACCTTTGCCCACGAGCTCTTAACCTCCTACATCCTGTAAATCATCCAGCAGATGTTGGGAGATATGCAACTGCAGACTTGTATAGGTTGCAAAACTTATCTTTGTTACAAAGTTATATATTGAGGGTGGGTAAAGTGACCATAGCATTTTCTGGGCTCAGGATAGCAATAAAATACAAATATTGCTAATATAAGTACAATCACTAAATGTACAAAAGTTGCTGGTAAAAGAGGATTTTTTTTACTTTCTACATTGGAGGCTGATTTTTACTGGTTGTCAAACATCTGTGTAGGTTCTGCCATCTACAAATAAGATTCATCTTAGGATATTAGCACTTAGCTCTGCAGGAATTACGGTATGAGATGCTGCTGCCTGCTCGCTGTTCTCAAAACTTAGCCGTTGCAGAGTGCTGGAAAGCAATGAGTCTAGTGGTTTGATTTATTTATTTATTTTATTTTTGTTTAATAATAAGGTTTTAAATACTCTCCATTTAGCGGCCTCTATGTATTTATCATCCAACATAACAAAAACAGGTAATCAAAAAAAAAGATATCCTGAAGGGGGTGCCTAAAATAAAGTGAGAAAATCTATGCATGTGTGTAGTGCACTGATTAGCAATATACCATGAATAAGAAATTCTCAAAAAAACACCTGTGTGTCGTCACATATACTAAAAAATAAAAAATATATAAACTATAATATAACTTTCACAAAGTGATCTATGCACCTAAAAGAAAATTAATTTTCCAAATCTAAAATAATAAAACAATGTAAAACAATGAAATAGATACCATACATAAATGAATGAAGATAGGAATATAACAGTGGGTAAAAAACATTCACTATCCCAAAAGAAACAAATGTCCCAAAAAACAAAGTATAAAGTCTCAAAACAAGAGCGACAAAACTGTTTTGGTGTGGTGCCACACGGATGGAAAAAGGAGGCTGCTCCCCCTGAATAAAACCCGATGCCGCAGGCTTGTCTGTAGAAAATGGAGAGAAGAGGCGCCTCTTAGTGTATAACGCTGGATTCCAAACAACGTGGAAAGGAGAAAAATACACTAACCCGATGGGGTGGCACCCGTATCGGAATAGGGTGCAAATGAGCTGGCTAACACTCTCAGCGGTTAGCACACTGGTCACGAATGTTCCGTCAGCTCATCTCCAAAAGATCTTTGCATCTGGAAGTATTCACTGAGTCGATTGCAGGAAGCAGGTAGTTCCAGGGTCCGCTCAGAAAACCGCTCAATACAAAATGCTACAGGACTGCTTTTAGTCTTGAAAAGAGAGTAAATCCAACTAACGGTCAAGTCTCCGTTAGATAAAAAATTTTATTATTGGTATGACATAAAATTGCAACGCTTTTCTTGACCGTTCTAAGGTCGTTTCATCAGGCAAAAAAGGTATAAAAAAACAACTAACATGCAGTCCTTTTGTACATCCGAATCACTGGCTGGAAATGGTTTGGTTTTGGAAAAGGGCCAATCACGGACATTTTCTCAAATTGGATTACATTCACAAATAGAAACACAATACATATTGTTACATATTAATTAAAAGCCTAAACAATGAAAAATATATCTTTAAAAAATTGCATAATAATATGGTTAATTTTATATGGTTATTTTAGGTGCCCCCTTCAGGATATCTCTTTTTTATTACCTGTTTTTGTTATGTTTTCTGTTTGATGCTAGGGGTAGCAGCCTCTTTTCCTTTATATATTTTTTTATTTATTTAACTTTATTTTTATCACCTTTTTGTCCTTTCACTCATATATCAACATCCAGAATGCAGTCCAAAGATGAGAGATGCTCTAAAAGATCTGGTTTCAATTTATCAGGGACTCCTCTGTTGTTAAATACTTCTTCTGATCTTGAAGTAACTAGATCTATGAGAGATATTTTCCATTTATTGGAAGAGGAAATTAATAAAGAACATCGCCACTGGTGGGATCTGACCACTTTGGAAAAATATTCAGAAATGAGAGATATCCCTAGAGGTCTCAAGATTTTAAAACATTGTTCTTTTAACTCCTCAAAAAGTGGTTCGATGCCCTCAGTGACTGCTCTTTTGTTCTTATTAACATTTTGATTGAACACAGAAAGAAATTATACACTGAATGTAATGCCAACATTGAGAAAATAATTAGTATGTCACCAAAACAATCCTGACTATTCCAAACTGATTTCTGATATTAATGAAGGTATGGACAGATATCAAGAAAATATTGTCATTAACAAAAATAAAAAATTACAGAGAGATAGTGAATATTATGCTCAGGATTGTGTATATACTTTTAATCGCAGAGAGAATACAGAAGACACAACACCCACCAAACCCAACTAAACCTACAACAGCTGATAGTGATAGATGGAAAAAGGTCCAAAATCACAATCACACTAGACATAGAATACAACACAATTACTCCAACTGTATTCCACGCCACTCAAATAGACATGTTTCAAACACTAACAATAGAACCCCAGAATATCTTTCACCTAGATTCCAACCTTCCCGAAACTATTACACTGAGCACAGTCTCTATTTAAACTCAAGACACACGGGTAATTCCCAACACACACGTCACTATGGTCCTACCTCTTATTAGAGAAATCAACAAATGTACCACCTGAATGCACATCACAATCAACATGTCAATCACGGTAAAAATCATATTTCCTCCTTTTCTTCACCCAACACTCCTGATTATCACAACAGTCACAATACTCACAATTATTCCCACAATCATAAACACCATTACACCCCACGGGAACACAATTCTCCTTACACTCACAAACCCCACAATTTTCACTCACTTAATCATGCACAAACACTGCATCACAATCACACTGCACATGAACACCCATCACACGATGCAGATAAGGGAGGTGGGATCATTATTCAGAACATCCAAGACTATTTACAGGAAGCACAGAGAATTTTACGGGATGTTGAATACTACAAACTTTTAGATAAGGACCCCACAGATAGTTTCCTAACAACATACCAGATTCTCATTGATAAGGGCACCAATTTGGGCATTCTCAATAAGAATGACAGAGATTTTTTGAGAACATCCAATCATAGTGTTGCACACTATTACCACCTACCTAAGGTGCATAAAAATACCAACACCACCCCCCCTCCGGCCATCCCATTATTGCAGGTATTAGGAATCTTACATACAATTTATCATACTATATTGACCAAAATGTGTAATTACCTTGCCAACATACATAAAGGATAGTACACATCTCTTACAACAAATATGGAACATCAAAAATCAAGATAAAAAAATTATTGTAAATTACGTGTGACGTAAGCTCATTGTATTCTAACATAACACACAGTTTAGGTTTATTAGCCACTTCACATTTTTTAGAGCAGGATTCATTTATGCCAAATCTACAAAAAGCTTTCATTCTTGAAAGTATCAAGTATATCCTGACACACAATTATTTTATTTTTCAAGATCATTTTTATTTACAGGCCAAGGGTATGGCCACCAGCTATGTTAACCTTTTCATGGTTTTCTTTAAAGAAAAGTATATATACAACTACCAGCTAGGGGCGAGCCTGGTCTACTATGGCCGATACATTGATGATTTGATTTTATTTGGGACAGAGACCGAACAATAGTCAACTCTTTTGTAGAACATATTAATCGTAATGACTTAGGAATCTCTTTCACGGCCAATATAAAAACTATTTCCATTGAATTTTTAGATCTTGTTTTGAGTTGGGACTCTTCTTATCATTTGGAATCTAAAACTTATTTCGTGGATAGCAATAGTTACCTGGAATATTCCAGTAACCATCACAAGAGTTGGATCAAAAACATTCCATATAGTCAATTCAAAACAAATTAGAAAAAACTTTACCAATATAGACATGTTTCTAAAACAAAGTATGGTTTTATATGATAGATTTCTAGAAAAAGGCTATCCCACTTATTTATTAGACCAAGCTCTAGACAAAGCCAAAGTCCTAAATAGATCATCCCTTTTCAATAGAGAAAACAAACCTAAAAGAAAAATAGAAAGTGAATCAGTCCCTATGTTTATAACACAATACAATAGCAATCACCATAAAATAAAAAATATACTGTGCAAACATTGGCATATCATAAACAGAGATCCCATTTTGAGAAATTTGGTGAATGAAAAACCCAGCATAGTTTACAGAAGAGCTCCCATACTTAGAAACTGTTTAGCGCCAAGCAAGAGAGTCAAACGTTAATTTTCAACCAAAGAATAGTAAACAAACAAAAAGTGGACTCTTCTGACTAAAAGGGGTATATAAATGTGGAAAAAGAGGTTGTAACTCCTGCAAATATATGCATTCTAAGGAGAAATCATTTACATCTACAGTAACTGGGAAAAATTTCCTATTTCAAGTTTTTTCAAATGCGATTCCAACTTTGTTGTCTATTTAATAGAATGTTTGTGTGGCCTACAATATGTAGGCCACACCTCCAGAAAAATACATACCCGTTGGGGTGAACATTTTAGAAATTGCAAGAATTGCCAAAAAGGCAAGATTAAACATACTATCCCTATCCACTGTTTGACGGTTCATGCAAGCAATGCTCACATTTACAAATTTCTACCCATTGACTACGTTCCCAAATCAAAATATTATAACCGACTTCTAAGACTTAGACAATGAGAAACCTTTTGGATTTTTAAGTTCAAGACATTATCACCCTTAGGACTCAATGCCAACATTGATGTGGCAGCTTTTAACTAATAAAAACACATTCCTTCATACCATTTCTATATTATTATGTCCACAATACAGTATTATCCCATATAGCCTATCAGATCATTTTAAGGATTATAAATCCTTCATATTTATATCCCTTTCAACTTTACACATTGCAGTTTCATATATACAAATTTCACACCCCCCCCCTCTTTTTTCCATTCGAGACACACACACATTCACACTATTCACTCTCTTATGTTTAGATACCACTGTCATCACGATCTAACATTTCCAAACATTATCAAGTATATTTCATACACACTTTTTGATGCTACATTTTGTTTGGCATTTTATTCATGAAACAAATATTTATTTTTTGGGTCACAGATTTTAATACACAAACTATAACGGAATCACACATTTGTCAATTCATATAATATTCATGTATTTATTTATTCATTGTAAGTTGTTTTTTTAACACAAAATTCTAGGATGACAGTGTTACAATTACACAAAAAATTTGGTAATATACATACACATTTTCTTGATTGTTCATAAACAATTGTTTAATTTTGCTTCTATATTGATTTAAAACATAACTTACTTTATTTCTGTTTTGTTTCATAACCAATCTGTTCAGATTGTATATATTTTATCAACTTTTAACCATATTATTATGCACTTTTTTAAGATATATTTTTCATTGTTTAGGCTTTTAATTAATATGTAACAATATGTATCATGCTTCTATTTGTGAATGTAATCCAATTTGAGAAAATGTCCATGATTGGCCCTTTTCCAAAACCAAACCATTTCCGGCCATAAATTCTGATGTACAAAAGGACTGCATGTTAGTTGCTTTTTTATACCTTTTTGCCTGATGAAACAACCTTAGAACGGTCAAGAAACGTGTTGCAATTTTATGTCATACCAATAATAAAATGATTTTTATCTAAGGGAGACTTGACCGTTAGTTGGATTTACTCTCTTTTCAAGACTAACAGCAGTCCTGTAGCACTTTGTATTGAGCGGTTTTCTGAGCGGACCCTGGAACTACCCGCTTCCTGCAACCGACTCGGTGAATACTTCAAGGTGCAAAGATCTTTCGGAGATTAGCTGACGGAACAATTGTGACCAGTGTGCTAACCGCTGAGAGTGTTAGCCAGCTCATTTGCACCCTATTCCGATACGGGTGCCACCCCATCGGGTGAGTGTATTTTTATCCTTTCCACATTGTTTGGAATCCAGCGTAATACACTAAGAGGCGCCCCCTCTCTCTTCTCTCCACTTTCTATTTATCATCCAAATATATGTTAGAAAAGTTAACCTAAATCTGTGAATTTTTATATTATTTATCGGTTGTACTTTTTCATTATTGTAGTAGTGCAGTAAGTAGTGATACCTTTGTATTAGACTAACAATATATTTAAAAAAGAGAAGCATTCAAGAGTTTCATGCTAAGGAAGAGAGGAAATTCTTGAACAGTGCCAGCATCATAGGGCCACATTCAGGGCAGAGGGAGCCTCCCAGTCAGGACACAGAGTGAACCTTGTGTGCAGTGTAGTACATCGATTCAAGGCAGATCTGCTCCTGGAATACTGAAGGTAACAGGCTGGGGTGGGGCTGAGCTAGGATGTGTTGGTGTTTTCTTGGCTGGTCTTCAGAAATCTCCAGGTATGGTTTGATTTTTGAGTCTGGCCTTGCTCTTGAATCTTCTATTATATATAACCAGCACATTACTTACAACCCATTAAATTCCAAAGTATACTTTAGTCATAGCAAATATAGTTGATAAAAGACCACAGAATTTATAAAGTGCATAAAATTCCCTATTAAACATATATGAAACTAACTGATAAAAACAATAAGAGCTGTCTTCTATATAACCAGTTAATGTCCCCTGCATTGATAAGAAATAAATATTTCCCATATAAACAGATAGATATCCATAATAATAACAAGGAATAGGCAATCCATCAACAGCTGTAATTCTGTTCTCATTAAAATTCGCAGAAACCTATTTTGGTAATGTATCCATAATAATAATAAACAACAATAATAAATAATACTTTAGTTGTGTATTACAAAAATGTCTCTATTCATCTATTATCAAAAAAGCTTCTTCTAGAGGCTATCTTTGTTTTTTTTAGTGGTTGCTTTTCTTGCGCAGGTGCACATGGCATGTAAATCATATCTAGATATGCCCTGTGCCTCAGAACGCAAATGCTATACCTCCTCAGAGGAAAATCAGTGCACGTCCCACCAACCAGTAGGTTTAAGCTACAGCTCGGCACTGAATAAAAGGTTACCGGAAATGTTAAAAAAAGTGCTTAAGATAAAGTAAACTTTAAGGGCCAGATTACAAGTGGAACAGTATTTAGCACTCCTGCTCAAATGGTAGCTCTCGTATTACAAGTTGAGAGTAAACAGATGCGCGTAAAAATCACATGTCCCGTTAAATGTGGAAGGAAGTGGTCTCAGTTTCATGTGTGGTGGAGGGATAGCTCAATATGAAGGATCATTTTTTTTTTTTAAATACCCCACAATGAGTTTTGTCTAATTAAAATCTGTTGCAGGACAACTAAAGACAGTTGTACAAAATGGTATACATAAGCAAAGAGACTCTCATAAAAAATAATAGCGAATTTGTATCCTAAAACAGACTGCACTGGCCCTTTTAATGAAAGCTTATTGTTTTTGAGAGAATTGTTTGAAATCCAATATACATATTCTGCTCCAGTGTTCTCCAGAGAAAATGTTGCCAGCCGGGTGGCATTATGATATGAATTAGCCAGGTGAGGGCAGTGTAATATTTTGCCATATGTTCTGTTATTTATAAATGAAGCTATCCAAAACTCAACATAATTGCATAATTTAACATAAATTGATTAAATGATAATTTGTTCAACAAAAATTTAAACAAGTTTAAGGTACATGAAACACAATTTTTTTATTTGATGATTCAGATAGAGCATAATTTGTTTTGTTTTCTTGGCATCCTTTGTTAAAAAGGATACCTAGGTAGGCTGAAAAGCTGCTGATTGGTCGGTGCACATATATGCCTCATGTTATTGGCTCATCCAATGCTTTCAGCTAGCTCCTAGTAGTGCATTGCTGCTTGTTTTACAAAGGATACCAAGAGAATAAAGCAAATAAGATAATAGAAGTAAACTGGAAAGTTGTTTAAAACTGTATTCTCTATCTGAATCATAAATCAATAGAAAATATTGCATAGGCAATTAGCACATCTAGGCAAATATCCCCGCTTGCCTTCACCCAAAAAACTCCATATACATTGTTCCAATGCACCAGAGGATTCTGGGTAAGATATGCAAATTAGATATGCAATCTCAGCTTTTTGTTTCAAATACTGTGTTAACACACAGCGATCCCCTAATGGGGTAAATGCAGCAAATACAAAAAACACTACTGGACAGCTATTTCGTTCCTATTAGAACTTTTTGATTGCTGTTAGGTAAAGCTCATTCCAGGGGAAAATCAAAATTCATTAAAATTATG
>CAJPDP010600676.1:0-11370 GCA_905336975.1 Bombina variegata variegata
TTTAAGTAAAATATCTTTCTTTTTTACATAGAGATGTTCATGTGATATTTTCTAGTCAGCTTTTTACAGCTATGCTGCATCACTTTCAAGTGTTTAAACATTTGGGTATTATGGCCCTTTAAGTACAAGGAAAAAAAAAACATAAGGGTCAATTTAACAAGAGGCGAGCAAACATGATTTGCTGTAGTGAATCATGTCCGTCCGACCTCGCTAAATGCTGACAGCATACGCTGTCGACATTTAACTTTGCACAAGCATTGCTTGTGAAATGCTTGTGCAATGCTGCCCCCTGCACATTTGCAGCCAATTGGCAGCTAGCAGGGGGTGACAATCACCCCAATCGGATCGGGATGATTGCAGTCCGCCACTTCTCTTCTGTATGTCTGTAAGAGAAGTCCTACAAGCAGTAATAAAAGATCCCCCATAAAGGGTTAACCATTATCTGGATAATTTGGTCTGGTCTCTTATTTCTCCACCTTGCCGATCCTATTTGGTCTAAATTTCCACATTTAACTATCCACTTGTAATACCAGATTGTGCTTTATTCGTCATGCAAGGTTGTTCAAAGGGTAACCCAAAAATGTTATCCCAAATTTCCAACCAGTTTCTATCAGACATTTGCATACATGAAATAGGTAAGAAAATCAAAAGAAATATTTAAATTTTTAGATTTTCATGCAAAGTTATTAAAACAGTGTTAATGTCATTGTTTAATGTTTTTATCAATAAAAAATAAGTATTTTCAATTAAAGGGACATTCCCGACAAAATTGGAATCCACATGGATGCATTTCAGGTTTGAATAGAAGCATTTTTGCAATATGTATTAGCCAAAAAATGCTTCTAATAAAAGCTATAGCTGTTTCTAAAGTGTATTTAAGTATGCACAGTGCACCAGCAATTTAAACACAGCACTTGCTCAGAGAGCCTAAGGTGCTTGTATCATATGGTAATGACTCAATTTGTTAATTGCTGACATGATACAAGCCCCAGTTCTGAGCAGCTGCAGTATTTAAAATACTGGCGCACTGAGAATATCCAGCTATGCTTCACATGCACGTGCAGAGAAAAAAGGTTAACATTAAAACAGTTATAACTTTTCATCTAAACATTTTTGACAATACATGTTTATTGCAAATATGTTTCTGTTCAAATATGTAATTCATCTATGTGCATTTAAATTTTGACCGGAATGTCCCTTTAAGCAACATTTCCTTAGCAGCATGTAGAGAGTGCCAACTGGTAATTAGAAAAAAATATGCCTGATTTAGAGACAGCTTCTAGACCTGAATTTTAGTCTCTATAAGAGGACCTTTACTGTCAATAAGAATGCTATTATTTGCCACTGGAATAAGTAATTAAGAATTAAATAAGAGTGAGTCTTTCAGGCAGATAGACAAATAGATCTATATGGACAAATGTGTTTTCAAAATCTGTTGTTGCATATTGTGTTCACTAAAGCGAATTTCTTCTTTCCAATAAATTACAATAACTCAGTCATTTCTCTGAGTCTTTAATAGCCATTAGGAAACATGACTTCTTCCATATAATTATTTTTTTAGCATTGTTCTAATACCTATTGCTGTGATCTTGAACATCATGTCTATCATGTATATCATCATCATAAAAATACATTTTCAAGTGAAAGCTATATTGTTGTTTAGCAAATAAAAACACATTGACATCAAATGTTTTCTTCCATTATTCATTTCTGTAGTGGAAATAAAAAAAATAGTTCATTGAGTAGAAACAAATTATACAGCTACCAGTTAAAACCCAATAAAAACAAATCATTAGCATCCTATATTATAAGCCAAAAAGAAGAAGAAATAGCCTACTTTCCACTAATATGAATGCAACCTCTTCATATGTCTGCCAGATGACCTGGCTGTCACTCACATAATTGCTCCCCATCTGCTGTCTGGAATAGACAAAGGCTGGGCGTTTGCCAGAGCAGGAGGATGCATACACTTTGGCCCACGTCTAATGAAACACCCCCAAACACATGTTGACCTGGCTATTTATTTGGCTAGAAAGACCATTCATGAATTTGTAAACTGATTGTCTGTTGAATTATACAGCTTCCTTTTCTTTACAGTGGCACACTTCTGTCAGTCAAGAATGCTTTACAAAAGCCCAACACAGATTGAAAACATCTATCCCATGCACAATTAGAAAGTTTAATAATCCACAAATGCACAAAAGATTGGAAAGGACATATACTGTATGCTATTTAAGGCAAAGATCATGTTTTAATTTGGTTTCATATTTTTTATTTGTTTTTTTTTCCACAGATTTAAAACCTGGATTTTGAAGTTTGAAAAAAATTACTTTTAGTGGGTACATTTTACCTGAAAATGTTGGAAAAAATAATACTTTTGCATGTCAAGTTATTAATAGTACAGATATCTACATATTTTACATTATGAAGTAAAACAATTTGCACCTTAAAAAGAGGCCTGAAAAATACCTCACAATCTCTATTTTAAGCTACAATTGGTTAAATATGTGTTAATTAAACTCTAGATTTATTAAAAATGCATGTTTTTTATTTATTTTTATTTTTTTCCAAAGAGCTTTATTTGAAAATAATTGAGGAAAAACAAGTACATGCACCTTAGGTGACATTTAGGGTTTTACAGCATTCACCCGTACAAACAATAAGGTGGTATAAAAAGAAAATAAATCAACATACATGTAAGAGGTATGAGTATCAAGTCCTGGATTTTTACCCCGGATATGTCTACAAGGTGCATGCCTGCATTTGAATAACAAGCTCTGTCTTTATCCATTTTTTTTCCGCTTTCCCTTTCCCTAAATCTAATACCATATTTATGAAAAAACAGTAAATTAAATTTCAGAAGCGACTTATAACAAGGTCATAAAGATACACTTAGTAACAAGTATTGTCAGTGCCGGCCGTGTACACGATCTCACTCACCAACCAGGGCACAGCCAGAGAGCGTACTTAAAGGAGAGAAACAAAAGAGCTACAAGAGGAGAGGGGGGAAGGGAAGAGGAGTAGAAGAGATCAGGGGGTAGGGCTCATCTGAACCAGTCGCACCGGGGGGGGGGAGGTAATGTACAGTGTTCTCCCCTCTCAAGAGCTTCCTATACATCTCCGTTCCACAAACGGAGCATCATTTCATACTCGTCCAATTTTACTATATTCATATAGTGGTATTTTTCCAGTCACAGGAGGTCACAGACATTCTGTTTCCAGTCATTAACCGTGGGGACACGCATAGATTTCCACCTAGCAGGGATCAGGGATTTCGCCCCTGTCAACATCAGCATAAGCAGGGTTTTCTTGACAGGACTCTGTAACTTATTTGGGAAATGGAAGAGCAGGGTCTCAGGTGCCCTAGGGATATCTATCTCTAATGTTTGTAGTATTTCTTCCCATATGTCCGTCCAGAAGCTCTCTAGTAGGGGACAGTTCCACCAGTTATGCAGGATAGAACCCTCCCCACCACAAGCCCTCCAGCATCAGTCTGAGGTGTTCGGGTATATCGTCTTGAGTCGTGTTGGTGTGAGATACCATCTACTTAGTAGTTTATAGTCTGATTCTTGTATACGGGCAAAAACAGAGACAGCCTTGGCAGCTCGGAATATCCGCTGCCATTCCTCTGTGGCTAGCTCAGTGCCCAATTCTTTATGCCACATCCTGACATAAGTCAGGGGGGACTATCTTTAGGGAGCAGAAGAAGTCTGTATATCTTGGATGTCAGATGTCAAGGGGTAGAAGTTTGTGCACACAAGGTCTCGAAGGGAGTGAGATCCCTAAAGAATTGGCTTTTATGTTTGTGGGTAGTTTTGAAGTGACTTATTTGCAGGTACACAAATCATGACAGCAGACGGTCTGGAAAGGAATCCAAGACCTCCTGCTTCGCTCTTATTCCTCCATTGCTGATAAAGGAGACTACACGGTTGCTATGTGATGACGTAGCCACATGAGATAGCTTAACCTGTAGGGGGATCTCAGGATTATCATATATCAGTGTAAGAGGGGAATATATAGTAGAGATGTGGGATTCAGTGCGAATTGTTCTGTCCCATTCACGGAACAGTTCCCCCAGCAAAGGGTACAAGTTGACACAGTGAGGCCTATGTGTTTCAGCCTTCCACAGTAAAGAAGCCAAATCCCCAGTGCGGAGAATGGATGAATCTATAAGTATCCAATCTTTTTGCGCACCTCCTTGACCGTCTGGAAAAGATATAATATCCTTGGCAGGACAATCATCTTGACCACATTTATCCTGCCCAACCAGGAGATCGTTTTATGCCTCCACGCTGAGAGGTCATGGGAGAGTTCTTTTTTGAGAGATACATAGTTGGCTTCAAATGTATCTGCCGCTGATGCCATAATAATTATGCCTAGGTACTTTAAGGATTTTAAATTTATCATAAAGGGGCAATGTCTCTTTAGCCAAGTCATGGTAGTGGCCGGCATAGCAATTCCCAGTAGCTCCAACTTTGAGTTATTTAAAATAAAGTGCGAGACCTCGCCATATCTTTTAAACTCATCCAGAAGGGCAGGGATGGAGGACTCAACATCGGTAAGAGTAAGCAACAGATCGTCAGCGTACATAGCAATTTTATTCTCCTTGGTTCCTAGGTGCAAACCCTTTATTAGTTGATTCGCCCGAATGTTACTAGCCAGCACTTCTATCGAGATGGCAAACAACAGGGGCGAAAACGGGCACCCCTGCCTAGTGCCGTTAGTGATAGAAAAAGGTTCTGAGAGAATATTATTTACCTTGATTTGTGCTGTAGGTGTGGCAAGTACAAGGCAAAGACCGTCGTTATAAACTTGTTTCCGAATCCCATCTTTTCCAGGGTGTTCCTAAGGAACTGCCAATTCACTCTGTCAAATGCCTTTTCTGCATCTGTGGATAACAGAGCGAGTGGCACCTGGTTAGTTGCGGAGTATGCTGTAAGTTGTAAAATTTTAAGGGTATTATCCCTCGTCTCTCTCCCCGGCACAAACCCCACTTGGTCCAGAGAGATCAGCAGGGGAAGGAATCTGTTAACTCTATACTTTTGCTATGATTTTCACATCCGTGTTAAGTAGTGATATTGGACGGTAGCTTTGTGTTTTATTTACCGGCTTCCCTGCTTTCAGTATGACCGTAATATACGCTGTAAGCATAGATATTGGTAGAACTCCCGTATTAGGCAGTTCATTAATCAGATTTTGCAGATGGGGCAACAAGATGGATGAGAATGTTTTGTAGTATTTGGCCCCGAACCCATCCGGGCCGGGGCTCTTGCCATTAGGCAAGTCTGCCAGAGCCCTCTGTACCTCCTCAAGAGTCAAGGGGGACTCTAAGAAATCTACCGCATCTTTCCCCAGCCTAGGAAGCTGTGTATGATCTAGATAGCCCTGTGCGCTAAATGTATCTGCGACTCTCCCAGTTGTCGGTGTGCAAAGCTGTTTTCAAATTGTAAAGGGAGCTGTAGTATGATTTAAAAGCTTCTGCAATCTTGGGGCTGTCTCTGCAAATATTGTTCTCCTCATCCTCTATCATGTACACATGTGATTTAAGTTGTGATCGACGTATTGCTTTAGCAAGCATTTTACCCTCACTGTCTACCCCTTAGTAGTATTTTTGCCTAAGCCATACGGCTTTGCGTTGGTTGTCTTCCTGCAAAAGGTGTTTAAAGTCAAGTCTAGCTCGGGTCAGTCTCAATTCTAAGTCAGCGTCACAAGGACTCTTCTTATGTTGTGCTTCTATACTCAAAATATTCTGTAGGAGGTGATTGTATTTTTCCCTGCTCTGCCTCACCAGCTAATTACTTATTGTTTCTTACTACCTAAACATAAAATGTTTTATTTCTGGAAGGATTAATTGTGTGCAAAGGCAAAGGCCCTGCTAACTGTTAAAGGGATATAAGGAAAAAATTTTTTATTTTGAAACCAACTATACTATAGCTCCAAGGCGAGTAAAAGTTGAGCAAAGGGCTAAGAACCTGCCACTGAATTATTGTCTGAGTCTTGCTCTTTATATTTTGTTGTGTCAAGGATCATTTTGATGGACAACTCCGGGACGTTTTAAAAAATAAAAAAAAAAGTTATATTATAGCTATAAGAAGAAACAGATGTGTTTGAAATTAGTGACATACCACTACGCACCTGAGATATCTCAGATATACAATATGTATGAATGAATGTAGTTAATATTTTACTGTATTATTGTACTATTGTATTTTTGTACAACCAGCATCTGTTTTTTTAAGCAACTATTTCTAGGATAGGATAAAGATGCTGACTAAGTATTATAGCATTTATCATTCATCCTAGAAGTGAATTAAAGGCAACCGTTGTCAGAGAAAAAGTATAGAAATGTCTTCTAGGATAACAAAATCTAAAAGTGTGGACCTATATCCTTTTATCCCCCATACCCTATTTCTTATCCTAAAGATTCTGTATTTAGCCTGGCGACACTGATTCATAAATAATTACGGCTTATAAAGGAATAGATACATAGTCTGCCTGATAAATAAGGGACACGCTATATATTTGATTGAACTCAATACTCTATAAACTGTAGCTAAACCAGATACTTAACTGATATTTAGCAGACATATGTCTATATTCAGGAGGGGATAGCACATTTCAGCATAATTGAAAAAAATGGTGGAGTAAATATATATGAGTGAAACTGAGTTGGCTAATTCATTATTGAATCATATAGAAGACACCTTTAACTGGCTATTTTTAAAGTAAGAGCAGTGGCCCAATGCTTGGTCTCGTCTCATTGTTCTCCTTGTAGCAAAAGGAGTGTTGACATAGTAACGTATTACCATTGAATCTTAGAATTGTCGGCCATTAGTAATTTACAAAGTAAAGAAAACTTAGTTATATTGCCTTTTAAATATTTTGTATATATGATACCCATAGTGCTATATATAAAGGATGGTTTATATGAGACCCTTATGATAACAAGTTCAAAGTGTTGATATATAGCCTTTTGATCTCTATATTTCATCTTATGGAAACTGTACTAGTTAGGCAAGAATGGTTTATAAATAATACTGGTCTATAAAGGTATAATTGTACAGCCTGCCAAGTTATTTGGTGTATATCATATATCTGACTGAAATTGTTTTTCTCTAGACTATTTAGGCAGCTAATAGTCAATCAAGTTAATATATAAAGATATTTATACCCAGTAGGGGATAGTACCATTCAAGAGGAGGGTAGATACTCAGAGATAATATATACTTTTGGATAAAACAATTTTTTTTATTCCAAAGTAACCATCAGGAAATTAGTTAAATATTAGAGAATAAGGGATAACTACACTAGTCTAAAATGTGGTGGAATTTTTTTTTTTCTCTCACTTAATTTTATTGTATTTTCATACACGTTTTATTCACAGACGATCACAGTCATTTATGTTTTAATTGGGTGTATAACTACACCACTAATATACTTTTATCTCTTTCACACACAACACTTTTCCTCTCTTTCCGGCAGATATAGCCGCATATGTAAAACACTGTGGGTACAGTGAATATCCCCTTACATCTTATCATTAGTAGATGGACAGATTTCTGATCAGTAGCAAAAATAACATTGAAAGTATGCCTCCCAAACAACTAAAAGATAGGAAACCCCAAAATAGTATTGGTGCATCTGATCTAGAACAAGCAGATAAGAGTTTGAGTATAAGCCATCAAATTGACACAGTCTGGTTAAACAAATCTCTGACATTTTCTTGCCGCAATTTGATAACATAAAAAAGGAGATAATGTTTATGTCTAACGAAATTAAACAGTTTTCAAATAGAATGACAAAAATGGAAACTAGAATTTCTGATATAGATGACCTACAATTTAGTCAACAATCCTCTCTTGATTCAAAAGCTAAACTAATCCATTCTCTCCAACTCCGTATAGATGATCTAGAAGATAGGTCTAGAAGAAACAATTTGAAATTTATAGGAATTCCAGACTCTCAGGAGTATACTGATATAATGGATTTAATCTCTTTCCATATACCAAAGGCATTGGGGTTCCCATTAGAACAGCTCCCAATAAGTATTGAAAGAGCCCACAGAGTAGGCCCAGTTAAATTAAAAGACGGATCCCCTAATTTAAAAAGATCAATAATAGCAAGGTTTTTGAACTTCCAGGATAAATTTAAGATTCTCTCTTTATATTGCAAAAATAATCCTTTTGAATTTAATAATAAGCGAATCTTAATTTTCCAGGATTTTGCGGCAGAAACGTTAAATAAAAGAAGGGAAATGTCCCCCTTTTGCACACAGATGATTGAGTTGGGTATAAAAGGAACTATGATCTACCCGGCCAGATTAAAAATTCTTCAAAACTCAGAGATGATTTTTATAGATAACGTGGAAGATGCGAAACAGTTTATTAAAAATGTTAAGTTACAACAAAATGAAAAAGTACAATAAGTTTAGGTTAGAGAGTAACAGGCTGTTTCACTATGTATGTTATATGTTTTTGGATTTTAATTTTTTTTTTTCTCTCTTTCTCCTCTTTCCTTCTCCTCTTTTTCCTTCTTTTCTCGTCACCTCTTCCTCCCCCCCAGGAATTATATAAAATGGTCAATCCATATTTTTTAAAGGGCGAAGAAAAAAGAAAAAGGTTTATAACATAGATGATAAAATCAATTAAAATACTCTCCTGGAATGTGGGGGGATCTCTTCCCCAATTAAGAGGAAGAGAATAATATATCATTTGAAAAAATCCTCTCCAGATATAGCTCTAATACAAGAGACACATTTGAATGAGTATGAAGCAGGGAAACTGAAGAAGGGCTGGATTGGAGAGGTGATAGCAGTCCCTGCAATAGGCAGGAAAAGGGGAGTGTCCTGTTTGTTTAATAAAAAATTAGACTATGAGATTAAATCGCAATTTGTAGACAAAGAGGGCAGATTTTTAATTTTAAGATTATCTTTACAGGGGCTTAATCTGACTGTTTGTAATGTATATGCCCCTAATGAACACTGTCCAATATTTTGGAAAAACCTGTTCACTAAGCTCATTGATCATATAGACTCACAAATAATAGTGGGAGGCGATTTTAATAGTGTGTTTAATCCCCATCTTGACCGTCTTAAAACTGCCCAGATTGATAGATATTCAAGACAGGCAAAAAGTCTTGGTAATTTTGCTAAAAGTCTTAATTTAAAAGATGTCTGGAGTCTTCAACACCCAGATGAGAGAGCCTTTACATGCGAGTCTAAGATCTACAAAATGATATTAATAAGTGAATCTCTTTTGGGTGCTGAGGTCTCAACGGACATCGCCAATATTTTAATATCTGATTAAGCAATTATATCCCTATCCAAAAGTCATTTAAATTCTAAACAAAATAAAAAGGCAGTTTTTTTCTTCCCCTCCTTCCTCATTTCAAATATCAAATTTAGAAATTGGTTGCGGTCTAAATGGAGAGAATTTTTTCAGTTTAATATAAATTATTTACCGAAGACAGAAATCTTTTGGGAAACAGCTAGGGCTTTTTTTAGAGGACAGATTAAGGCATATATGAGTGCAAGGAAAAAGAGCCTTGGTAATAGAGAAATCCAACTTGCTAACCAGCTAAAAAATAAGTTCTCAAAATATTTAGAAAACCCCTCTAAGCAAAATTGGTCCAAATATCAGGAAGCAAAATCAGAGAGAGAAGCCTTTCTGAATCAACAAATGATGCAAAAAGATATTAATAATAATGCCAGATTTAATAGATTTTCCCCGAAAACAGCTAAATTATTAGCCAATTTAGTAAAAAGTAAGAGAAAAAATTACTTTATCTATGTATGCAGATGATATTCTCTTCTATATAACTCTTCTATAAGTAACTCTAGAAGAAATATACCCCTTGTTCTTGACTCAATTGATGAATTTAGTACATTTTCAGGATATAAAATAAACCTGAATAAGTCAGAAATGTTTTGGATTATTAAAAAAAAGAATAGTCTGCTTTTATATCCTTTTAAACAAGCATCTGGGAAAATTCGATATCTTGGAATAGTCCTCTCTAAAAACCCGACTGCATGGTACAGTTTTCTTCCCATTTGGCAGAAATGTATAGGCTCTTTAAAAAACTGGGCCAAATTACTTTTATCTCTATCGGCAAAAGTATCCCTTATCCAAATGATACTTTTTCCCCAAATTCTTTTTCTTATGCAGAACATCCCGGTTTTTATTCCTGTCAAAGACTTACAAAATTTTAACACTCAATGGTCACAATTTTTATGGGGAAAAGGGAAGCCCCGGATTGCACTTAAAAATTTAGCACACTTGAAAATAGACGGGGGGGCTAGCCCTCCCTAATCTGAAACTATATAATTGGGTTGCTTAGCAAAGAATGCGTTAGACTGGTTAACAGGTATAGAATATATCACTAACTATTAAAGTGAGGAGGTTGCAATTTTTCCCCTCTCTCTTAGAGCTCTCTTGCACTATCCACTGACAAAGCCTTCCGAAAGAACTAATTATCAATGTACTGTGCATAATATCACACAAGCCTGGAAGAAAATATGTCATATCCTACAGCTAGAGTATAGAATATCACAATATTTACCTATAAGGGGAAACGCACAATTTATATGTGGTATAGAAACACTTGCTTTTTATGACTGTGACAAAAATGGTTTTAACTCGAGTCGTCCAACTAATAGATAAACAAACCAAAACGGTCAAGACTTTCGATTCTCTAGCCAAAGAATATAATTTGAAAAGAGTACATTTTTTTGCATATTTGCAGCTACGACATTTCATTGACACAAATAAATTGACTGATTTTAATATAAGCAAATCGGGGCTTTTGGACTCAATCATCAATATCTATCAATCTGGGAACCATTCAATCTCTTGCTTCTATAAAAGTATAATATCCTTAGAAGCTGAAGATTATTAGATACTAAGTGGCGTAGGGATTTTAGAAACTTAAATTTTGACCACTTCAAAAAAAGTTTCATATCGATTCTTGAATATACTCGAGTAATCCCATTTAGAGAATCTCATATCAAATTATTAAATAGAGCATATTTAACCCCTTGGTTGATGTCTAGATGGAAGTGACAGGAAATCTTGAAGTGCTCAAGATGTAGCTTCCCTGAAGCTGACTTGATCCATGCTTTTTATTCTTGTCCAAAGATTCAATACTTTTGGCACAAAGTAGAGTACTGGCTCAATAAATTTTTACCTTCCAAAGTGAAATTTAGGTCAGAACAAATTATCTTTTTGTTTGAAGGGAAAGAGATCCTGAATAAACAGTTACGGCTAGATTTAGAGTTTTGTCGGTAACGACCCGCGTAGCTAACGCTGTTTTTTTTTCCCCCCGCACCTTTTAAATACAGCTGGTATTTAGAGTTCACAGAATGGCTGCGTTAGG
>CAJPDP010600916.1:0-11489 GCA_905336975.1 Bombina variegata variegata
ATCAGTGGTATCTGCATCAGTATAATAACACCCAGCACTATATAATGACACAGTAGTGACACTGGCACATGGGTATAGCCAGAGGAGGGCTGGTTATAGGATCAGTGGTATCTGCATCAGTATAATAACACCAAGCACTATAAAAAAAATTTTTTAATTTCAAATGTACCTTGGTGTCCTTCACTAAGGTCTGTACTTTGGAAAATGTCCACCACAGCCTTTGTCTGTGCCTATCCCTGCAAGTCGGAGGTGGGGAAAAAAAAGTTTGGAAGAAGGGATCTTAATACTGCTACTTAGTCATTTGCAGTTGCAGGCTAACATGAGTAACACTGCACTGCAAGGGCTCCGAAGCTGAATCCAAAGCTTAAAAAAATGGAACCCTATAAATATGTACTTTATCTTGTATTGTTAATAAATATAGCAAAGCCTTTATTAGTATAACTGTTTTTATTATATTTAAAAAAAACACTATTTCTAAGCAGCATAAATATGTAAAGTCATTAATATATAGTTGTAATGTGAGCTTTGATATTCAGGTTTAGTATGTTAAGAGACGGGTTTAAGAACATACTATGTCATATACTCTTTGAAATCCTTCTTCAATAAGAGCGCTCTGAAGTGTGACATTCCAAAATATGGTACATACTTAACAGACAGCAGCAGTTGCACAAGGTCTACAACTGGAAATATGTTCTCTTCCCTAGATGAAAGTTACATTAAAAATATAATAGTTACGCTTGGTATTGAAATAAACTTGCTGGGATAATAATAAATGTATAACTTGGAGTAACTCTGTTAGTCCAGTGATTAAGAATAGATGCTAAAATAACAAAATACTGCAGTAAGTAGCAATTCCCTGCTTTATTGTTAAACCGTTCTGTATTCAAAGACAAACTTTCAAGAGTTCCCTCTCTTATCTGGTTTGGAAGCAAAACTGATCTATAGATGGGGAAGAGAGTTAAAGGGATAATAAACCCCAATTTTTTCTTTCAGGATTCAGGTAGAGAATACAATTTTAAACACCATTCCAATATACTTCTATTATCTGATTTGCTTTGTTTTTAGATATCCTTTGTTGAAGAAATAGCAATGCACATGGGTGAGTCAAACACATGAGGCATCTATGTGCAGCCGCCAATCAGCAGCTACTGAGCCTATCTAGATATGCCTTTCAGCAAAGACTACCAAGAGAATGAAGCAAATTAGTAAATAGTAGTAAATTAGAAAGTTGTTTAAAATTGTATTCTCTATCTGAATCCTTAAAGAAAAATTTGGGGCTTCATGTCCCTCTAAAATGTAATATAAATATAGAGTTTTAATATTGATTGTTAGTTCAATAAAAACTATTTCTTATTACTGGTGACCAAAACATGTGGAATTTATTTCCCACTGTTATATTATAGTTATATTTCTATTTTATGTTATATTTTTCCTAATTTTTCCACAATCCAAATGACATATACATTGGTTAAGACAAATGTTTTTCCTGAGTATGATATGGGTCATTGAATAAAATAAATACAATATTTATAGAGTTATGAGGTCATCATTGTAAATAATGACTAGCTTTCATATTGTACATAGTGGTGATTCTATAGTAAACAAGTTAATTTTTCTTTCATGATTCAGATAGAGCATGCAATTTTAAGCATTTTACTCTAACTCTATTATCAATTTTTCTTCGTTCTCTTGCAATCTTTATTTAAAAAGCAGGAATTTAAGGCTTAGGAGCCGGCCCATTTTGGGATCAGCACCCTGGATAGCGCTTGCTTGTTGGTGGCTTCATTTAGCAAACCAATAAGCATGCGTAACCCAGGTTCTGGGCCAGCTCCTGAGCTTTAAATTCCTGCTTTTTAAATAAAGATTGCAAGAGAACAAACAAAAATTGAGTAAAGTAAATTAGAAAGTTGCTTAAAATTGCCTGCTCTATCCGAATCATGAATTAAAAATTTGGGTTTAGTATCCCTTTAAATAGCAGGTTGAGTATACAGAGCTCCCAACTTTCCCATATTTTGAGGATGATTTCTGACTTTAGAGCTCAGAATGTCACTCCTTCCTCTATTATGTCCTAATTCAGGAAGTTTGTGCTCCTGCTCTGAAAAATATTTTCCACCACTGTTCTATTTTCTCTTAAAGGGGCAGTGTACTGTAAAATTGGTTTCAACTTAAAGTGTTTCTATTAACTTGTTATACCTACCGCAGAGTATGAAATGTATAGGTAATTACCCTTGAAGCTTTATTTGTTATATGAAATAGCTGTTCTTGCAGTTATGTGCAATTGTAGCAGATTAATAAATACGATGAAAAAGAAAAGTCTTCTTTTCATAACACAATTTTAAACAATTTTCCAAATTTAATTGTATTATCAAATTTGCTTAGATCTCTAAAGAGTTAAAGAGTAATCCTAGGTGAGTTCAGGAACGTGTACTTATCTGTAGCTATCTGGCAGCAATGTTTGCAACAAAGTTTATAGCAATGTTAGGCATAGCTGCAAACACCTGCCATAGAATACTAAAGATGTGTGCACACTCCTAAATCCTTATCAGCCTACCTAGGTTTACTCTTTAAAAAGGGTGCCAAAAGAATAAAGCAAAATTAGTAATACATACTACTACTACTACTACTAATAAAAATAAAAATATAATAATACAGGGCTTCAACCCCTTACTGCTGGTACTTATTTGTCTACTGGCTAACTTCACTACAAAATCCCTTTTCTTCTTAAAAATAAAGATAAAAAAATCCAGATTCAATACACAAAACAACACAGTGTATATCTTCCCAAAAAAAGCACAATAAAGTCAAAATTAATTTTTCATGATAAAGCATGTAATTTTAAAAATGTTTCCAACTAACTTTTGTTATCTAATTTGCTTCATTGTCTATGTATCCTTTATTGAAAAGCATAGGAGCAGCAAGGGAGCTAGCTGTCTTAGGCCTAGATTACAAGTGGAGCTTTAATTTATTGCCCGCCCACAAACTGGCAAATTTGCCCATTTGTGAGCACACAAAAAATAACCAGGCATTGCAAGTGGCTAGTTATTGCTACCGTGAGCTCACAGTAGCAATTAGCACTTATAAAATTAACCAGAGATCAGATGTCAGATGAGGTTAATTTAATAAATGTTCACCAAATGTCCCCCAAATCAAGTGTAATATTATTATATTATTTTTTAATAAAGTAACTACACTTAGCAGTTTTTGGGGGCTAAAGTTTTGCTGTAGGGTGTTAGAAAACAAGAGCACTGAAAAGTGCCTTTACATTGCAGTCTATGGGAACTGTGTGTTCCCAGTAAATATATATGTATGTGCTTATATACATATATATTTTATCTAACATGTGTATATACACATATAAACACATAAATATATATGTATATAAGCATATACATATATGTTTACAATTTTCTACCATTGCTGCAACACTAACCCCTTTTGCTGCACTAGTTCTCATGCCGTGTCTCACGGCATTAGAACAAGACTCCAATTGGAGCCTATGGAAGCGCGCTCTCGTGAACGCAATGCTTCCTAGGGATGCTGCTAACCTGTAATACTAGCGCTCCACTTGTAATCTAGCCGTTAATAAAGTTAATCATCCAGACCAACATTATCACAGTAATGCTTTTCTATAACTGTCTAGACAGATAGCATGTATTGCAATATTAGATGACATTTCGGTGTTTTACATACTGTGTAAATTGAAGTAATGGTCTATATGGGAGCTAGGTGTTGCTTTTTATTTAAATAAAGATTTATCAATTAAAGTATCAAAATGTATTCGTTCTTGTTAAAAAAATATCTTTTTATAGCTATAAAGTTTTCCTGTTGATACATAGCATGTTGTATGAGTGCCAAATTATCCGCCAGGCACTTATTAAAGAACAATAGTGAACCAATCTCTTATTTAGCTTGAAAACAAAGATCTTCATTTTTATTGAAGAATAATCCACTTAATGTTTCCTGGCAAGAAAAAAAAAAAGTTCCTGTTCTTTATAAGCAGGTTCATTTTGCATTGACTTCTATCTCATTTTAATAAGGATTTGGGGATATTATCATTTGGGGCCCTTAGGCACAAGCTCTTTAAAACGGCATGCATTTTTTGTGGATCTTCTAGAAGGACTATCACTATTTTAATATTACAAATGGACATAAATATCATAATGGACGTAAATGAGATAATGTCTATAAATGTGTTTCTGCTTTAATTAAAAGTATTTTCCAGTACACATGAATTAACAAAAATATTTCTAGTAAAAGTTATCACTATTTCTATTTTGTGCACCTATGTTACATACTGTATCTGATCAGACATCATGCATTTTGATGGCAGTGGTTCAGTTTATTTTATTGCTCATGAGTGGAGCGGTAGTTTGCGCTCCCACACGCTCTAGAAGTAAGTTTTTTGCGTGTATCAGGTAGCACGTCATGTCCACCGGACTGTGATAAATCTGGCTATCAGTGTAAAACAAAAAAACTTTATACAAACTAGGATTGCTATTGTTAATACACAGAAAATCTGAAAGGATTATGAATATTCACAGATAAAGTATAATTTGGATAGTAAGTGAGAGAGAGAAAAATAAGAGAGAGGAAGGAAAATTTAGTTGTTTATGTTAATGAGTACAAATATTCTTCTATTTCACTTTTCGTTTATGATTACAATTGTACATTTTTATGTAATATTTTTTAATATTATTACTCTAATTTATTTTGTACATATGTTATGAAACCTAATAAAAAAATATAATAAAACAAAATAACTATATTGAATTTGCAATCTATATAATTTGTACCCATTACAGTATAACTTTCAAATGAGTAGTGAAGGAATAATAGAACAGGGTTCACTGAAATGTGATATAGCTCTCTATTGTAACAATAGCCTATGAATTGAATGTTATATGTTATTATCCAGGTGTTTTGGAAATTTATCCCAGCAATAACACACAAAAGCTTATGCATTCTCAATGCCAAATATATAAACAATCTCAACTGAAAACTCATGCCTGAAACTCTCAATTATCAGAGGTTCTCTACTGATTAATCATCGGGTATTAAATATGAATCTTGTTTTATTCTATATGTAATTCCTAAAAGCTTTTTAACAAGCGTGAATAAATGATTGCGAAGATCTCTAAGTTTTCCAGTGGGTGAGAAGCCATTTATACTTTGTTACAAGTACTAAGCTTAGGCAGAATTATAGGCTAGCATTAATTGCAGGGTTGAAAATCCAACTGTGTAAACTTATCTAAATAGTTAAGCAATTTGGCACAACACCAAAGTAGTTTTTTTTAATGTTTTTACTATTGAGTTGCCTATTATAAGTTTGTGACTTTGTACTGATTTCCTGCTCAAACACAGTTTTAAAAATGTAATTCTCTTTCTTATAAATATTGTGACATATTTTTTATGTCATTTAACACTGACATCACAGGATAGCTTATGATTTATTCCGGTAAATAGGCCAACATTTGTCTTGCAGCATATGTTTACTGAAGTTACCTTTCATCCCTATTTAAGATAAAGCTTTCTGATATTTGAAAACAACACAAGAAATTGATAAGTAGACATGTAATATCTATACTAATTTGTCTATATATATTCTCTGTCACAAAACACAGTTTGTTTAGGATTTTGGTAACCAAAACTTTGTCAATACACTGGTCAAATATTTAACAAATGTGTCAATTGAATTGAGTGAATCATGAGTGTGTCTACTGTGTTTGGTCAGTAAAAGCCAAATAAAGCATATTGTGAGTAGCTCAACCTCTTGGTAATCAAAGCAACTGCCAAACATCGTCCTGCACTGTGTTTCAATCCTTTCTGAAGCCAATGGACTTTGATTTTCCTCTTTCTTTAAGAGATCTTAAAACTATGGTCAATGTATGCATAGTATGCATTGCAAAAGCATTTCAAATTGTTATGTGGGGAAAAAATATATGATTTTGCAAATCCAGTGCATTCCTGGGACCTATCCCCTGAAAAACCACTTTAATAGGTTTACCAAGTCTTTTTTTGCTGTAATCAGAGGACAGCTATAAATCATATAATACATGAAAAAATAGCTCACCTTTAACACAAATATAATACAGTAGGAAGTGAAATAATGTAGCATTTATTAGTTCTGGCACTCATGAACAGTGAATACATTTAATTATTCTCTACTAGTATCATATTAAAAAATGTAACTTAATTATAATATTTTTTGTTTATTTTGTTCTGGGGTACCTTCAATAAAGTTATCTTTGAAAACCAAAGAGTGTTTTACCAGCTTGGTCCAATTGTGGCTGTTGACTATGTTATCCTGTAATTAAATAAAGTGCATTTCTCTGGCTGAACAACTTATTATGTTGAGTGTATACCGATACCTTTGAGTTTCACTATGCAAGTGAGTACATGCTAATTTCCTCTAGTAATACTATGTGACCTAACCCGTGCAAGAGTTCTGAATTATGCACGATGCACCCCAGTCTACAATAAGACAGGAAAAGTGTGAAATTCAAAAATGAAAGAACATTGCATTTTTTCATGAACTTAATGTCGATTTAAAGTTAAAATGAAAATGACATGATTCAAATGTAGCATGCAATTTTAAACATGTTTCCAATTTACTTCTATTATAAAATATCCTTTGTTGAAGAGTAGGCTCAGGGGCAGATAATGGGACCTAGATGAACACATTGGGCGAGCCAATGTCAAGAGGCATATGTGTGCAGCCACCAATAATTAACTGTTCCCAGTAGTGCATTGCTGCTGCTAAGCATATCAAGGTATACTCATCAACAAAGGATACAAAGAGAACAATGTAAAATTGATGAATAGCAAATTGGAAGATTGTTTGAAATTGCATGCTCTGAATCATACAAGTTTAGTTTTGACTTTACTGTCCTTTTTAAGTAAGCAAATGTATAATTATTCTAGCAGGACAACACATTTGCTTTTCAGTTACTTGTATATAGATTATTCCTTTGCACAATGCCCTGATTTGCCCTTTTTCTGTTTAATAAATAATGTAACAAACATAATCTATTAAAATATTTATGTTCTATCTATTTATTTCTTTAATTGCTTTTTTTTAAAATGTATTTCTAAATTCTGTATAGTGTAAAACAAGCTGAAAAGTATACTGTCTATACAGTTTAGCACTGTGTATGCAGAAATATACTAATATCATTTTGTTTTCTATTTCAGATTGCTTGGCCTGTAACAAACACCCGTAGGGATGAATGCAAGTGGGCTGGAAAAGATATTGTGGTGGGTACAAATCATTCTGTCATATTTTTCTGTTAAGTCTTTTAATATTTTATTAGTTCTGCTTTGTTAATTTTTAAAAGACTTCATTTTTCATACTCTCTCAAATTCATTTGTTTACCGTGGACATTTTATTCTATCAATCAACTCTTACAGAGTAAACAGAGATGTTAAAATATGGTAAGATAGTTCCTTATCCTATCATAGCATGGCTTTTATATTGTTTAAAACAAATATATGATTTATGCAATTGAATCTAAACTCCACATTCTCATCTTAAAGGAACATGAAGCCCAATTTTTTTCTTTCAAAATTCAGATAGAGAATGCAATTTTAATTAACTTTACAATGTATTTCTACTATCTAATTGGTTTAATTCTCTTTCTATTGTTTGTTGAAAAGCACACCTAGGTAGGCTCAGAAGCTGCTCATTGGTGCACATATAAGCCTCTTGTCATTGGCTTTCAGCTAGACCCCAGTCGTGCATTACTGCTCCTTCAACAAAGGACAACAAGAGAATGAAGCTAATTAGATAAAAGCACATTGGGGAGATGTTGAAAATTGTATGATCTATCTGTATCATGAAAGTCAAATTTAATTTACATTTTCATGTCTCTTTAATTTTGCTATCATATTAGACTTATACACAATTTGAAAATGTTTTAGCAAGCGGGATATTGTTAAAGGGGTTTGTTAATGTTTCCAAGGATTAAGCATACAGTGGGCATATATATACTGTGCATGTCTGTACATGTGCATAGATCTTTATTTATAGGGCTGTGTCAATGTACAGAGTATTTTAGTACAACAGTTATACACAAGAGGAGAAATATTGTATATATTGGGAATGGTGTTCCACCCCTAAAGAGCTTACAAGCCAGTTAGCAGTAAGAATGATTTCTTACTAGTAACTTGATAAATTCATGCAGTGGGCTTACACTGGTTTGCAGTTACTGATCGTGCACGATTGGCTTCATACGAGCAAGAATCAGCATTACATACTAGCTGTAGTGTGCAACGATCAAAGCAAACAGTGTATTGCTGCCCGTTAGATGTGAAACATACATAACTTCCAATATGGGCAGTCCTATACTTGTTAACATGTTAACAATCATGTTCAAAATCTAAATCTTTTCTCGATTAGTATAGTGCAGACAATAAATTTTTGTAATAAACGGAATAAAAGGTGTTGTCTAAGGAAGCTGTGAATTTCCATAAAATGTCCCATTAAAGGGGCATTCAAGTCAAAATAAATGTTTTAAAAACATTTAAAACTTTAATTTTTTTTTTTTAGAAAAATAAACTAGCTCCTGCATATATCAACACTTAAACCCTTCCCGCTGTTCTGATGTTCCATGTCGTCCTAACCGTGCTGGGCTTTAGCGCCGTTAGGATAGCATAGAACGTCATAGCCGTTTGGCTGTACTAAAGCCATAACGGGTTCCTAACTGGGATTGTGGGCCGGAGGGCATGCCTAGCATCATAGGCACTCCCTCTGACCTGATCCCATCATTGAAATTACATGATCGCATGAACAATCACATGATTTCAATTTTTTACTTATTTGTTTTCATCAGAACTTTGTTCCGGTGTAACAAATAAGTACTGGTAGGAAGGAGTTAATTGCACAGTATATAGGAGTTGCAGGGTTCTGAATTCCACCTAATACACTCCGCTCTTTGGGAGAATGTAAACATTCAGAGTTATAGTACATGAAAAGTAGGCACATTAAATAATAAAAGTGTACTGGAAAATGTTTAAATGATTTAAAATTAAACATATTAGGCGAAATTAAAGTTTAAGTTTAATGTTTATATCGACACACAAATATAAAACCAGATATCCATGCTTTTAAATCCAGATCATGTTGATAATCATGAGTAAATATATTACTTTCAATTTTGTAAGCAAAGTACTTTTTAAAGCAACATTAAAATGATCATGTATATAATATCAAGTCCTTTCAACTTTTACCATCTTGTAGAAAAGTCAAAGATCACTATAAACTAGGCAATCGGGGATTAATTTGTAGGCTAAGACAAAACATTAAATGATATTTATGAACATTATCTTTAATTATACATCTGTCATACACAAAAATATGTAGTTCTTTTTTGTACACGTTTTATGCACACTGTATAGGTTTAAATTGTGTTGGTTTTTTTTTAATTAAGTATATTTCCTATTCTTGTCTTTCATTGTAAGAAGTTTCAAAAAGCTACTATATACAAATTTATATCAAGTATGGAAAACTGAACATTTCTTCTTTTTCCATCTTATTCTCATTCTTTATAAGCATTTAGGCAAGCCTTTATATGTTTTGGGTTATATTGTTTTTGGAATATTTTTAGGTTATGTATAACCATGTGTAGTATAAAGGGAGCATTTATCTGGCATGGTTTGTGTGTCTTAAAATCTGGATATCAAATGTCTACAGTAATCCTTCCAAACTGGTCTGGACCACAGACTTCCTGTTTGTAACAAGTGAATGCATCATTAGTATTGATATTACTCATTTGGCAAATGGTCCTAAGCACATTGTTGGAACAGAACCAAAGGTCTGTGAAAAAAGATCTAAATGTCTATCAGATCCTATCCCTTACTACTATCAGTAGAGGCTAAAGTCTCTTAGTACAATATTATAAGCTAAGTGTGACTTTCAGTATATGAATCCATGGTAAATTTGATTTTCTTTTTTGGGTGTGGAGTTTGATTTTAATTGGTCTATGCTGGTTTCAACCATCCTTTTTAAAGCAGCTGCAGGAATTTCAGTGTTAATATCTTATGATTGTAGACCCTATTTCCTTACCGTAGTATATAAAAAATATTGTTTTAGTATTACTTATGAGATACATGTGACACAGATTGATATTTATCTTTTGGTATACTGACAGATTTTTAAAGCCCAACCTTTAAATTGAATGTTCTTTTGTGATTGAGCAATTTATGAGATGAGAGTTTGTATAATCCTGAAAGATATATGTTCTACGCTTCCTAATGGTAATAAACATATTTTTTTTCTTTAAATTGAGAGGGTGGAAAAGCTAAATTTAGGCATTTACAGTTATTAAAATCAGCTTATCTGCGGATATGTGAAGAAAGATTGACAGGCTGATTACTGTACTTAAAAATTAATTTTCAACCTTTTCCATACACATTAAAACAATTTGAATATCATACTACTTATCTATTTAATCCCATTGAAAGATTTGATGTATTCTTTTTCCACTTCATAACCAGCAGGTGCAGATCTTCTGAATGAGCAATAAAATGTCTAGAATATTGAAACAGATACGGATTAAAGACATATATGAGAAAAGAGTATTACATGATCACACCTTTAACTATTTGGTTAAATTGGTCTACAGTCATGATTAAATCAAGTTTTCCTTTGCTGAATACATGTGGTTTTTATGAGAAAATTTAATTAGATGTTAGAAAAGACTTGCAACCTAGTTTTAAACAATGATTAAATTATTAAATAAATTATCCATGCTAGATAATATTTTACAATAATTTTGATCTACCCGGGTTTGTAGTATAAAGGGATTCTTTACATGACAGGGTATTTCTCATCAGTAGCCATATGTGTCCATAATCAGATGTATCCCAATGAAGACAGACAATGTCTCAAGAGTTTTTAATAGGACACATTTATTTAAAATGTCTTTTTAAAATATTATTATATCATCTAAATATGTTGTACCACGGGCACTGAATTGGCTAATTTGGTTTGGTGGAATATCCATCAAATGTTTACCTTCAAACTCGATTTTATTATTATTTTATTATTAACAGGTATTTGTAGAGCGCCAACAGAGCCCTATAAACATAGGTGGTATACAAGATAACATTCATAGGGATCAAATGGGTAGAGGGTCCTGCCGAGAGTTGCACTGTTGTAGTCGGCTCTTATGAAGGTGATCTACAAACAGCTGGGCTTACATGCTAAGGGGTTCAAGGGGATAGTAATGGAGTTAGGAAGGGTTAGTGTAGGTTGTATGCATCCCTGAATAGTAGAGTCTTTAGGGAGCACTTGAAGCTTTCAAAACTAGGGGAGTGTCTTGTGGAGCGAGGCATAAGATGAGAGCCAGTCTGAAGAAGTCTTGTAAACAGGAATGTGAGGAGGTAACAAGAGTGGAGGAGAGTAGGAGATCATGAGCAGAGCGAAGGGAACGGGAGGGAGACTATCTGGAGACAAGGTCTGAGATGTAGGGGGGAGCAGTGCATTTGAGGGC
>CAJPDP010601200.1:0-11046 GCA_905336975.1 Bombina variegata variegata
TTTTGTGGGTTGGATTACTGTCACAGTGATAGTCTTCTAGTCCAATAATCTGACTATTTTACTTTTGTGGGTTGGATTACTGGCACCCACTGTGCAATGTGCTTTTAGAATTGCTTTGCTTTCCTCAAGGGTTGTGCTGTGCTGTTGTTAAGAAGAGGGGAGAGATTTCATTACAGTCTGAATATAAATAATAATAAGGATAAGTGTTTAAATGAAATATTATTTATTTAATTTTTTTTTAAATTATTTTTTATTTGGAATCACATGGCAGTGCAAAACACATAAGCAAGAATTACAAATATCAAATAATTAGTGAGAACAGTGATAAGATAGCATTGGTACGATACAGGCTCGAGTCCATTGGGTTGAGATGTTCTCCAAAAACAAGAATATCAACATGAGAATTTTCACCCCAAGTCCATTATAGTAGATTAAATGGATGATGTGTGGAATAGTCCATGTGAGTACCTAATTCCACAAAACAATTTTCACATTTTATCCTCAAATAGAACATTTAAACAAAAATTTGTAACAATTACAAAATTATTTTAACCAGATAACTCTTAATAAATAACCTAGAAAATCAAATCTCCCTTTGGATGAAAAAAAAACAAACACTCTCCCCCCTCCCTCCCCAAAGACCCCCAGGAAAGATGACATAAGCCCTCAATAAAAATCTCCTCTAAGCTAGTACAATGCGAACCATCCCAATCGTCAGACTTGGGGAAATTCCAACCCTCTCTAAGGGAAGCTTCTAAGAGTAATTCATGATGAAGAAAAGGTTTTAATATATGATACTGAAGTGTGGGAGGAAGGGTGGTAATATAGGTTTGCCATTTTTTAAGGAATATGCGTAATCTCCCTTGCATGTCCAATTTGTTGTCTAATTGTTCAATGAAAAGTTGCCTAAGGACTCTCTGTTTAAACTGAGTTATGGAGGGGGGTTTCCTGGAGATCCACAGAGCAAGAATACATTGGTGGGCAATTAATTTACACAAGGTAAGTATATTATGCATTTTTCTGCATCCACTGTCACAGGTAAAGAGATAAATTGTTTTCAATTCAAAGGTAATGGTAAGTCGAAAAGTAGCCTTAATCCAATACTGGAGTCTACGCCAAAAGTGGTTAATGTAAGGACAGTCGAAAAAGTAATGACCGAGTGTAGGTTTAGGCGAATAACATTTCATACATCTATTCGGACATGTTGGGTTCCAGTGAACTAGACAAGCTGGGGTAATGTAATCTCCATTCAATATTCTAGTCTGTGACTCCCTCAGGGGGATTGCTAATCTAGACGTTTTAGTTTTTACCAAGCTGGTCTTAATGAAATGTCTTCTATACCCTCATTCTGGAGTCTATTCAAAATGTTTCCCAGAGCCTCACTAGATGTTTGTGAAAGTAGTTGTTGGTAGATCGGGGAGATAGAGAAGCGTCCTAATTTATAGGCCGTGTGTGTAATTGCAAAGGGGGAGAGGTCCGAGAAGTAGGCATTTTGGTTAATTAGAGTAGATATGTAGTGTCTACTTTGCAAGTAGGCATAGAAGTGTAAGTTAGGGATGTTATACTTGTTTTTTAGATCCTGAAACGTCCTGACCGTGTGTGACAATGGGTCCAATAATACACCTACCGAGCCCACACCAGAGGAATTCCACATCTGTAAGGGAGCTGAGTTACTTCCCGCTGGGAAGTCCTTATTCCCCATAAAAGGAATGTACCTGGGGGAAGGGGATTGTCTGCCTAGAAATTTAAGAACTATCCACCATGCCTTCAAAATGTCCCTGTATAGTATGCTATTTTTAATTGTTGCAGGTACTTCTAAGAATTGGATATATGGGAGATATGCAATAGCATGAGCTGCTGTCAGTGCCTCTTCTAGTGTGGGGATTGTGAAGTGCGCAGTCTGAAGTTGCCAGTCTATGAATAGGCGAGTCAATGCTGCCCAATTATACAGCTTCAGATTCAGGAGTGCTAGACCCCCTTTGAGATATGGTTGTTGTAGTTTGTTAGTGGCTATGCGCGTTTTCCCACCTTTACAGATAAATGATTGTATCACTTTGTTCATTTGTGAGAGATCAGACTTAGTGAGGAGAAACGGTAACATTAGAAGCGGGTACAACATTTTGGGCAGGATTGACATTTTTACTAAGTTGATGCGTCCGGAGAGGCCAAGGGGTAGTCTCTTCCATGCATTAAGTTATGTTAGTATTAGGCCACATTGTTTAGTGATGTTAAGTTCATAGAGTTTGTGGGAGTTACGATGCAGCTCTATACCCAGATATTTTAGGGTGCTAATTTGCATCATGAGGGGAAATGCAGATTTATCATATTTATGATCTGTTAACCAAAGTATTTCTGATGCACTCATATTTATTTTGTACCCCGAGAAGTCTCTAAATATAGTCAATACATCTATAATTTTTGGTATATATACAGAGGGGTTGGTAATGAAGAGGAGCATATCATCAGTGTACAAAGCCATATGAATAGTGGCGTCATTGATAGACATCCCTGGATATGTTTGCCTCAATTTAAGAGCCAGGGGTTCTAAGGCAAGATCAAACAGGAGAGGAGACAATGGACACCCCTGAAGAGTACCCCTTTGGAGGGCAAAAGCAAGGGAGAGGAGACCATTAACCATAATGTTAGCTGTTGGGGAGGAGTATATCTTACATAAAAAATCTAAGAAGGGGCCACTAAATCGAAACTGCCGGAGGGTATGGAACAAATGGGACCATTCAACTCTGTCAAAGGCCTTCTCTGCATCAAGGGATAGCAGGAAGGCCTCCTGATCTTTTTTACATTGCGAGCCTCTAGTTCTCGCCCAATAGAAGTCAATGGCATGGAGGACTTTACGAAGATTAACCACTGAGGATCTGCCAAATACAAACCCAGTTTGGTCAGGGTGTAGTAGGGATGGGAGGATTCTTTAAGTCTATTAGCAAGAATTTTCATCAGTATTTTGTAATCTGTGTTTAAAAGGGAGATGGGGCGGTAGGATTCTGGGAGAAGATGGTCTTTACCGGGTTTCGGAATTAGAGTAATATGAGCTGACACAAAGGAGTCTGAGGAGGTCCTGTCATCAAGAAAGAGGGCATTAAATACCTTGGATAGTGTGGAGGAGACCTGAGGAGATAGGAGCCTGTAGAATTCTGTGGGGAGGCCATCTGGGCCAGGGGTTTTCCCTAAGGAAAGGGATTTAATAGTAAATTGTATTTCATCCGCAGATACTGGGGCATTTAGGGAGTCTATCTGAGTCTCAGTAAGTTGTGGTAATGTAAGGGTTTGCCAGAAATTATGTTGCGAACCTATTAAATTCGGTTGCTGTTTTGAGTAAAGGTGGGAGTAA
This sequence comes from Bombina variegata variegata, assembly GCA_905336975.1. Classification (NCBI taxonomy): domain Eukaryota; kingdom Metazoa; phylum Chordata; class Amphibia; order Anura; family Bombinatoridae; genus Bombina; species Bombina variegata. The sequence goes on from CAJPDP010601200.1 coordinate 3,347, forward strand.
TAATCCGCTAAACAGTGCGCCAGTTCTGAGGAGGATTTATAAACCTTACCTCTATAATTAAGTGCCGGTATGTCCTTTCTAGACCAAAGTGGCCAGAAGCTTACCCAACTTGTTGCCAAAATGATAGAATTTACTTGCTGATTTTAATAAGCCAGCAGCAGACTTCTGCCTAACAAATGCTTCAAGTTCTGTTTTAGCATTGATGTAAGTGTCATAGGTGGCATGAGAGTTAGAGGTGCATAAATAAGCCTGGCACAGTGTATTTTGTAGGGCATCATGTCTGTATGAAGTTTTTCTTTTAGGATGTGCTGTGTATGAAATAATGTGGCCAGTGATGACTGCTTTAGCTGCTTTCCAGAAAAGTAGTGGATCAGATAAATGGCAGGAATTATCTGTATAATAATCGTTCCAAGCATGGATGAATGATTTCTGAAAAGGTTCAGAATTAAGTATGAAGGGAAATGTATGGAATTTTTAGTGGGGTGCTTAGAAGCATGACCGATAGTAATTTCAATCGGAGCGTGGTTGGAAACCATGATATCGTATGTGGACTCAGAGGTGATGTGCGGAATTAGGGAGTCTGCCATTAGAAAAAGGTCTATTCAGGACAGGGAGGAGTCGGCCTTAGAAAGACAGGTGTAATCCCTGTCCTCCGGATGCCTTCTACGCCAAATATCACACACGGCCCGGGGCGTCATACAATAATTGAAAATCCCTCTTCTCAAATATCCCTTTATAATTTTGTAGCCTTTTTTTTTGCTGCTGTGTCTTGTACCCAAGTTCTATCAAGGAGAGTTTGAGGAGATAAATTGAAATCACCCCCTATTATCAATTTGGTACCCACAAAAGGGATCAGGCTTTGAATTAAATTTTCCCAAAATGATATGAGTTTAATATTGGGAGCATATAGATTACATAATGTGTAGGTGACAGAGTCAATGGAGACTTGTAGAATAAGGAATCTACCCTCTGGGTCAGAGATTATGTTATGTATGTCAATGTGTAGTCGTTTGCCAAACAAATTTGCCAGTCCTCTGCTAGAAGTATTATAAGAAAGGTAAATCACTTTTCCCACCCAATCTCTTTGCAATTTCTCATGCTCCCCATCACTCAAGTGTGTCTCCTGGAGGAAGGCCACGTCAGATTTTAGCTTACGTAAATAATTTAGTATTGACTTGCACTTAATAGGGGAGTTGATACCTCCCACATTCCAGGAAAGGATCTTAAGTGTCATTATTAAATATCAAGGAGGTAGGAAATGTTGTGCTCAAAATCGATGGGCAGGAGGGGGAGGAGAGAAAATAAATACAAAAATAAATAAAAGGGCCATACCCTGTACTAAACAGTATATGGGGGCAGTCACTAATCCTTTTACATATAGAGAAACTTTTAATCTAGAGAGACTAGAGGGCCCATGCTGGCTAAATAAAGGTCCAAAAGATATCCAAAGGGAGAAGGTTTTTGTAATAGCTTGGAAAAAGCATACTAGGTATTGGGGGACTTTTCTCCAAAATTAGGATTAAATTGAACATACAAGTAGAGATATACATAAACACAAAATATAATACATAACCACAATAAATTGTACATTAACATATCTCGAAAAGTGTAGCGTAGCAGCCACCAATTAAATAACAGAACATAATGAACAACAATTAGATGATCTGACCAGATATAGCCATTTCTGATTAATTCCCCATAGTATATATTGTGCGTATTGTTATATTTATCATGTGTGTTCCAAGCGTGGTCAGGTACATCACTTAGAAGGGAGTTATCTGATGTATCATCTGTCCATATTTGGCATATGAGATTAGTGCAATTTGGGAGGATAGGTAGTTGAATTAACCAAATTATACGCTTGGATACTGTATGTAAATAGTGATTAGTTATTCTAAGATACCCTCTCCAGGTGTTAAAGGTTAATATTAGTCTTCTATAGTAAGAAATAGGGTAGACTAATTCTTTACAGATATGCAAAGGATACAGTCTTCAGACTGAGAAGAGGAACATTACTGTGAGATGTATAGGTAATATGTGTGGTACCTCAGAGTTTGGGCATACACCTAGAGAGGGGTACCATCCACAGCCCTGAGTGAGAGAGATAAGTGGGGGAGAACTAGATTGTTCTCGATATGTGATGGTCTGGTCAGTACAAAACAAATAATTCACAGTGTGTAAGACAAATTCAACAAGCATAAGCATAACAATCAACTTGTTGCCTATCCGTTTATATAGGGGGGTTAGACATAATTTGTAAAAAATAACAGTAATATGCAGTCGATAAAGATTGCAAAATTAAGTAGTGTAATATAAAATATAGTTAACTTAGACTCAAAAATAGAGGGCAATATAAGCCCCATCTTCAAAACTAGATAAAAGTTCAAAAAAAGTCTGAAAACATAATACACATTACATATCCAGTTCAGGTTACAGCTGCAACGGTCGAATAGAGAGTATCAGCCCAAGTCTCCATTCCCAGATCTCTGTGGTGATCGGCTACAGGATTCCGTAGCCAAATATGTTGTATGTGTGTGGAGAGTGGAAGAATTTAGGGCCTAAAGATGTAGCCAGGCGAAGTTTAGCAGGGTAGAGCAGAGCTACCTGTCGCCCCAGCTCATGCAACTTTGAACAGAGTGGTGCGAAATCCTTCCTCTTTTTGTAACTTACATTGAATAGTCCTTGAACAGTAGAAGGTGAGCAGTATCATGTTTAACCTCTTTCTGTGATTGGTATGCTTGCAGAAGGAGAATCTTTTACTGAAAGTTCAGTCACTTAAAAATCACCTGTCTGGGTTTACTCCTGGTGTGAGGTAGGATATCGGGGCCCACCCTATGAGCTCTTTTAACATAGATAGGAAGTTGGTCTGATGAAATACCCATTAATTTCGGGAAGGTGACTGTAACTGCCTTTTATTGATTCAGGTACCCCTACTATGCGCAAATTGTTGCGGCGGATCCTGTTTTCTAAATCTTCTACTCGGGCTAGAAGATACTTGTTTTGCCTCACGATTTGCTTAATTGAAATATCAACGCTGGATTGCCTATCCTCCACATCAGAAATGCGGCCTTCAGCAGAGGACAGACGGAGGAGGATTGCCTCACCTCACTTGTCAAGTTATGCATTCCCGCCTGAAAGGAGTAAATTTTTGGCAGAAAACTCCTGCATAAGAGAAGAGTGTTCCTTAGGGTAAACTGCAGGCTCATCTGACTGCTGAGAGGCATCCATAGGTGAATCAGCCAGCTGGCGTGTTTTCCTATCTGTGGTTCTCAGTTTGTTGCTCATCCTAGCAGTTTGTGTAGATGAGATTTTTGGAAAGTATTGATCCCTCTCATGAGAATAAATAGTTATGAAAAATAACTCTTAAAATGCGGAAGTAAGTGTCAGTTTCTCAGTAAACAGAGAGAGGCAGAAATTTCTGTAGATAACTTCTGTATACCAGTAAACTAGGAGCATCCCATTAATCACAAAGCAGTGCTGTATATTAGTGACCGCAGCAAGATTCACCAATTTGGGGCTGGTAAAAAGGTGCACAACTTGGTAGGGGACAGATATACAGCTTTTTTTTTTTTCTTTTCTTTTGGGGAAAGATGGAGGCCCACCGCTATGCTCTTTGAAAAGAGATAATATCCCAGCTCCTTACAGCAGTAGATGCCAGTATCATTAATGTAAAAAGTTGCAGGCGTAGGAAATATCGGTGCCAGCCAGCTCAATAAAGGCCTAGCAAGTGTAAATGCCTGTATAGCCTTCAACTGTCTAGGTATGGTTAATACATCACAAAACTTTATTGCCTGGAGGTGGCTACTTGAAAGGGTAAAGTTCCAATACTTTTAGGCCTTTTCTTTTTTCCTTTTCCCCTTCTGTTTACCCCTTTTTCCCCTCTCTTTTCTCCTTTTCCTCCTCCCTTCCAAAACTATCAGAGGCAACGCTTATCAGGGGCCGCTGATAGTTTTGGAAGGGAGGAGGATGCAGTCTCAGGAGCAATTTATAGCTGGCGTTGCGTGACACTAGCCTATCAAGATGTCTGCCTGTATGTTGTCATATATTTAAGGCAGCGACGAGATATAGGATAGTCCTGCTTTGCAGGGACACGCTCACCCAAGATCCAGGAGACTGTATGGAGATGCGGTAGCAGAGCCTGAGAGAATCTCCAGCTCCAAAAGGTTCTGTGGCGTCTGAGGATCAGATGAGGCCTAGTAGCGATCTAAGATGGCACTGGTGATTTTCACGCCGTTCACTTTAGGGTTTCCTTGGCCAGGGCCGATGGAAATTCCCCTCCACACTGTACTAGACGGCTGGGACTGCAGCTCCAGAGAAAGCCCAGCAAGTCTGTCGTGTGGGTCTAAGCAGCAGCTTCGGTATTTGCAGGCGAGAAGCACTCCATTAACCAGAGCTCTTGTGGTATGAAACTGCTTAGTTGGCCCACCCACCGGAAGTCCCCTATTAAATGTATTTATTAATATTACAGTCATTTTAACAGTGTAATAAATGTATTAATAATATTGATTATCGAATCGATTAGAAAACGAATGTATCCGAAATTATAGAACCGAATAAGTTACGAAATAATGATTTAACAGAATATAACAAATTTTTTCAAAATAACGAATCGATCCGAAATTACGAATGATTCGATAACGTTTTCGAATGAATCCAAATTTCCGAATTCAGCGCGTCATGAATGTTACCAAAACAAATTACTGACACATACCGAATAAATCCGAGTATATCGAACCGAAAAACCCCCAAAACAAAACGAAACAAACCAAAGCAAATTTTTTGATCGAGCACATGTCTAGATATAGATATATAATGCACCAAAATCAGAAATCCATCAGATATATGTAGAAATATGTATTTTTGAATAAATAGAACATATTCCGCTATATGAAGAACATTGGAATGTGAAATATTCATATTTTCATGCTGGGTTAGTGCACTTAAGAATATGTGTTCGGATTAGAGTGTGAGTAGGGTGTTTTTTCCCCACTTTTTTTCGCTCAAAAGACTTCAATGGGGAATAGGTTAATGTGCACACAGTAATGGAAATTTGGCTTTATGCGCGCATCGGGTTAGCACGCTATCGACCAGTTAGGTCATGAGCGTGAGCGCTAAATTGCGTTCCACTCGTAATCTGTTCAAAGAAACATCTGAAATCTCAGAAAAGTTCAGAAAACCCACTGAAAGCAGTTCATTAGGCCATAGGTGTATGCAGGTAATAGCGCACTAATTAAATGCTCCAATACACAAAAAAACATTATTTTTGCACTAATATATCTCTTTTATTCTAGCGTCAATGTCCCTTTAAAATGCAAAGATGTAGGAGCAGCGGTCTTAACTCGTACGCTGCTCCTCAGCGGCGGCGTACAGCAATCAGCCCGATCTCATACGATCAGGTTGATTGACACCCCCTGCTAGCGGCCCATTGGCAGCGAATCTGCAGGGGGCGGCATTGCACAAGCACTTCACCATACGCAGACGGCATTTACCGATGTGCGGCGGACATGATCGCTACAGAGGATCATGTCTGTCCGCACACTGGTAAATCTACCCCCCATTCTTACAAGGTAGGCAGATGAAACAATATTCTTATCTGAGCCTCACAATAAACTGTACTGGAAGCAGAATATAGTGATTAGCACTTCAAATAGTATAATGTTGTATTAAAGCAATTTTTGTTCTCATTGTTACCTGGTCTTTCATCTTTATAACTAATTATCATGTGTATTGTGATGCATTCACATGCAAATTGCGGGTATAAATACTTCTTTGTAGTAGGAGGTGGCTTTAAATGGCATTTCTGGAAAACTCAATGTGCCTATATCAAAGGTATAAATGTGTACACTCTAATATGTTTTATGAAAGCTATGAGAACAGACCAAGTGCAGTTTAATTTCTGTATTATTCTTTTGTGTTCTCTTTGTATATTTAACAGAGGAATTATATCAAAAAGCTTTTGCAAACGTATTGTTTTCTTCAAGACAAACTGTGGGGCTTTATTAATACAAACATCCAGAGTGACATTTTAAAAACAGTTTAAGAGTGAATTATATTCCAGTTGTAAATGTAACTAGAAGTAATAGCAAAACCTTAAAGGGACATAAAACCCACATGTTTTATTTTATGATTCAGATAGAGCAGGCAATTTTAAGCAACCTTCTAATTTTTTCATTTTATAAATTTTTCTTCGTTCTCTTAGTATCTTTATTTGAAAAAGCAGGAATGTAAGCTTTGGAGCAAGCCGATTTTTGGTTCAGAACCTGGGTAGTGCCTGCTGATTGGTGGCTAAATGTAATAACCAATCAGCAAGTGCTACCCAGGTTCTGAACCAAAAATGGGCCGGCTCCTTAGTTTTCACTCCTTTTTTCAAATAAAGATAGCAAGAGAAGGAAGAAAAATTTATAATAGGAGTAAATTAGAAACTTGCATAAAATTGCATGCTCTATCTGAATCATGAAAGACATTTTTTTTGTCCCTTTAATAAGCTTTAAAAAGAACATGAAACCCATTTTTTGTTATATGCTTCAGAAAGAGCATGCAAATTTTAAACACCCAATGTGTTCAGTTAGTCCCCAGTAGTGCATTGTTGCTCCTTCAACAAAGTATACCAAGATAATTAAGCAAATAGAAGTAAATTGGAAAGTTGTTGAAAATGGTATGCTTTATCATAATCACTAAAGAAAAAACTTGGGTATAATGTCTCTTTAACGGAGATTTTGTTAATTAATTCTGGTTCCTGATTTTCAACCGAAATATAATCTAGACCTTAGTGACTAATAAAACAAAGAATAAATGACAACTAAATGTAACTGTACAATTGTTCCTCACATTTTTATAATACACAATTCAGGTTTTCTTTAATTTATACTTTATCCTAATTTTTAATCCTGGATAATAAAAAAAGTTAGAAAGTTCTAGAAAGACAAAGATAAAGTAAATAATGATGTCACTATATAAATCTCTGGTAAGACCTCACCTTGAGTATGGAGTGCAGTTCTGGAGAAATAAGGAAAATTGAGAATTTATGCTATGAGAAGAGGTTAGCCAAACTGGGTCTGTTTTCTCTAGAAAAAAGGCACTTTTATAGGTGACATGATTACTTTCTATAAATGTATTCATAATCCATATACAGAGATTGCAGAACCTCTGTTTATTCCAAGAAAATTGTTTGTGAAAAGAGGTCACAATTTAAGGCTGGAGGAAAGATGATGTAATCTCCTGCAACCTAAATGTTGTTTCACTGTAAGAGCAACAAAATTGTGGAACTTATTACCAAAGGCGGTAGAGAATTCCAATAACTTATATAGATTTAAAAATGGTTTAGATACATTTCTGGCTAGAAACAGAATTCAGGGAAATGATTGCTTGTGTTAAATTAATACCATTTAAAGGGACATGAAACCCAATTTTTTTCTTTCATGATTCAGATAGAGAATACAATTTTAAACAACTTTCCAGTTTACTTCTATTATTTAGTTTGCTTCCTTCACTTGTTATCCTTTGCTGAAAGGTGTATTTAGACAAGCTCAGGGACAGCAGATAACATAGGTTCTAGCTGTTGATTGGTGGCTGCATATACATATTGATTGTGATTGGCTCACCCATGAGTTCAGTTAGAAACCAGTAGTGCATTGCTGTTACTTCAACAAATGATACCAAAAGAATGAAACAAATGAGATAATAGAAATTAGAAAGTTGTT
>CAJPDP010602003.1:0-10893 GCA_905336975.1 Bombina variegata variegata
TAACTTAGAGAGCTACATGAGCAATACTCTTTGTTAATCCAGCATGGTGTGCTGGTAGGAGGAGCCTTATATAGGCCGGTTGAAGGGTATGGTAGCAATTAAAGGTACAGGCAGTGATAGTGCAGTCATCACGATCTGACATAGTCCCCCCCCCAAAGGGAACCAACCGCAGGTAGGTTCTACCGAGATGGTCTGTCTGGATTGCGTCAATGAAAAATAGACACTAACCTAGAAGCGTTGCGGTTGGTAGCAGGCTCCCAAGAATCATCTGCATGATCATATCCCCTCCAGTGAACGAGATATTTAAGTACGCCTTTACGTCGTCTAGAATCCAAGATGCTATGAACTTCGTACTGGGTGTCAGGGGTTAAAGGCTGTGGAGATGCAACAGGATTTGAGTCTGCAGCTAGACAGGGTTGACCAAGGATACATGGAACGTAGGATGTATTCTGTATGAATCCGGCAATTTTAACGTAACTGTTACAGGGTTAGTCATAGCGATTATAGGAAAAGGTCCTATGAACAATTTGCTGAGTTTCCTTGATGGGGTCTGTAATCTTAAATTCCTGGTAGACAACCAAACCAATTGACCAACATGATACAATGGTTGTGGTCTATGTCTTAGATCATAATATTTTATATGAGTAGACTGTGCGTGTCTAATGTTGTCTTCAATTATCGAGAAAGTTTGGGTGATGTTATTGATGATATCGTTAACTTGAGGACACTCTGCTTCAATACGTGGATAGAAGTTTATCCTAGGGTGTAACCCATAATTAACATAGAAAGGGCTATGTTCGGTAGTGGAATTTTTTGCGTTATTATAGGCAAACTTAGCCAAAGGAAGGTAACTGGCCCAGGTGTCCTGTTGATATGAACAGTAGCAACAGAGATATTGCTCGATCCACTGGTTTGTCCTCTCCGTTTGGCCATTGGTCTGAGGGTGGTAAGAGGTGCTGAGTTTCTGGGTAATACGTAATGATTTGCAGAGGTGTCTCCAAAACTTAGAGGTGAATTGTGAACCCCTATCACTAAGAACTGAAGTGGGAAGTCCATGTAACTGTACTATCTCTTTGATGAAAATGTCTGTTGAGCTGTGGGAGTTCTAGCAATAGGAACAAAATGTGCCATCTTCGTAAACAGATCAACCACAACAAAAATAGTCGTATAAGAAGAGGATTTTGGGAGATCCACAATGAAATCCATTGAGACGTCTGTCCAAGGAATTTTAGAGACAGGATAAGGTTGAAGCAAACCGACGGGTAGTTGATGGGAGTTCTTGGAGGTGGAACAAATCGAACATTGAGATAAGTATTTCTTGTCAAAAGTAGTCATAGATGGCCACCAACAAAACCTTTGTAGAAAAATGTGGAGATGGAAGGTGCAAGGCGTGTGAATTCATAGTAGAGGGAAGGAATTTCTACTCATATGTCACAGATCAAACCTTTGATACTAAAGGATGTGTTAGATGCTCTACCCAATATGTCGTGTACCTCATTGAGTGTACTCAGCATCGCAGGCAATATGTGGGTATGACCACTAGGGATGTCCGTACGAGAATACGGGAACATCTGGGATACATCAAAAATGAGAAAACTTGCTCTGCTTTGTCGAGACATTTCATTGAGGTACACGGGGGAGATGTTAGATCATTTAACTGGAGAGCAATATAATTAATCAAACGACCACCCAGAGGAGGAAATAAAGAGGAGCTTCTAGCCAGACAAGAAGCCTTCTGGATTTTTAAACTTCAAACTCAGGTGCCGGAAGGCTTCAATTCCGAATTCGATTTGATTAACCATTGGCGTTGATCTTTGATAGTCAGGCTTTATGTTCACTCTATTATATGACAATCTACCCTAGTAGCAGGGTTCACATGCTTTCTGTATGGGAAAATTAAGTAACTTAACAAACTTATAATAACTTGGAAAGGTTTTTGGATTTGTGTCCTGTCTACTCCAACCTTACCACACTGTTGCCCTTTACATATTTCGCCTATGCTGGGCTGATACCTTATGTTGGTTCCATATTTGGAATTATTTACATACCTAATACAGATCACCATTTCCCGCTATTGCCACCTGTGCTGCTTGACCTTATATTGTGTCTTACCAAGTACATATTGGCTGGGGGAATTTATTATATCTTATATACACTGACATTTCACGAGCTATACTAGACATATGCTGACAGCGGCTTATTGGTGGTTTTGATACAGGAGTATATTTTATACCTCATGTTAATATTATATATATATTTTTTTTAAAAACCTATTGTATAAAGCCTTATGCATACTATCATGCAAGTATATAATATGGTCCTGTGTCTGAATGCCATAATATGTGATTACATTGAATTATACATATTTGAGATCCTTGGGTTCTATGTGGTTCTGTGGTTTCTGAAAGCACTTTTATTGTTGTTGTTTTTGTATGCATAGGTCTCTGTGTGTGGATTCACAGGATGTTTAGGCATTATATAAAATGTGTCTTTATTAGATAACCTGACTATACAGAATACAATTCATAATGTGTGCAATTCTATTCTGAAATTACCAAACAGAACCTTTGAACCTTCTTTTCTAATGCCATTTTTTCAATGTCAAATTCTATAAGTTAAGTTTTTCAAATGTCAGTTCTTCAAATGTCAATTTTTCAAATATAATTTTCTATATAGTTTCTCTATATGCCTTTTTTCAATCGCTTGCATTCAATATGCCTGTTTCCAAATTGCCTTTCATTATATAAATTACATTTACATGGTTTAAGTATAGTGTTTTAATCAAATATATATTTTGACAGGAAGGGGTTAATATGGGGAAATGAGGTAGAATCCTCCCCTAACATTGACCAATCACTGTGTAATATGACCTATTTAAAGTTGTTGCTTTATGAGAGCAAGCAGGTCTATGATTACGGCATTGCCGAAACTAGTCAGACTACCTGCATCTTTTATCCTGAGCTGAGATGTTTTAAAGTGTGGACAATAAAGATTTAACTTTTATGCAATCTAAGGAACGTTTGCTGCCTCATCTTTTGAACTTGCCTAGAAGATCTAATGTCTTTTGGTAACCCAAATGCCCTGTGAGGGGAGAATCGTGAGTGGAAGTTACGACTTCAGATCTCAATGTAGATGGAATGTACAATCGTCTCTGATATAACAGACCGTCTTCAAGTTGTTGGAGTAAGTGTGATGGTTTGGAAGCATTGTGCTCCTGTTCATTCTTGATATTGGAGATGGATTGAATGAGAATGCAGAGAAACCTATGTTTTGGAACAACAGTTGATAGTGTGTTATCCATCGGAGGTCTGGGGTCTTTTCTTGATAAGGCATCAGCCTTGCTGTTTCTCTTCCCAGGACGATAGGTGTTAAAGTCAAAGCGAGAGAAATAGAGACTCCATCTCAATTGTCGTGCTGATAAGGTCCTGTTCATCTGCAGGTATTGAAGGTTCTTATGGTCAGTTAATACTATTATTGGATGAGTTACTCCTTTCACGAGAGTTGTGGCCAATGTTCAAAAAAACATTTAATGGCTAAAAGCTCCTTTTCTCCCACTGGGTAGTTTCTCTCTTCAGAACTCATGACCCTTGAGAAAAAGGCCACTGGGTGCATGATGTCTTTAACAGAACTATTTTGTGAGAGAACAGCCCCTAAAGCGAATTCTGAGGCGTCCACCTCAAGGATAAATTGTTGGTTTGAATCTGGGAACTGTAATATTGAAGCTGTTGTAAAACTAGTCTTGAGTTAATTGAATACCTTTTGAGCGGTAGGAGTCCAATGGAACGTTTTGTCTTGTTTGGTCAGGTCAGTCAAAGGTTTGGCTATGGCTGCAAAATTTTGTATAAACTTGTGATAGAAATTTGCAAAGCCTAAGAATCTCTGAACATCTTTTCTGCTCTTAGGTGTTGGCCACTGTGTAACTGCGAGAATTTTCGTGTCTTCCATTTTTATACCAGTCTTTGATATATGATATCCTAAAAACGAAACCTCTTTTGCATTAAATGTGCATTTTTCAAATTTGGCATAAAGATTATGATTACGCAAACGGGCAAGTACTGTCCTAACGTGAACAATGTGTTGTTCTGGAGTCTGAGAATATATTAATATGTCGTTGAGATAAACAACAATGAATATGTCTAGTATATCTCTGAATATGTCATTAATGAAACATTGAAATGTAGCCAGGGCATTGCATAGACCGGAGGGCATAACAGTATATTCAAACAGGCCATACCGAGTGCGGAATGCTGTTAGCCATTCATCACCGGCTCTGATTCTCACGAGGTTATAGGCACCCCTGAGGTCCAATTTAGTGAAGACTTCTGCACCACGTAACCTCTCAATTAATTCCGGAATTAATGGTAAAGGATATCGATTTCTCCGAGTCCTCTTATTGAGTTCTCTGTAATCTATTATGGGTCTTAGGGAGTTATCCTTATTCTTGACAAAAAATATACCTGCCCCAGCTGGGGATGTAGAGGGTCTGATAAAACCTTTGGCTAAATTCTCTTGAATATAGTTCTTTAAATGAACTAGTTCTGGCTTGGATAGGGGGGGTATATGTGGCCATATGGAATAGAGGCACCTGGGAGGAGATCAATTGGGCAGTCATATGACCTATGAGATGGAAGAGATTCAGATTCTTTTTTACTAAAGACATCAGTAAAATCAGTGTAATGTGTGGGGAGTTCAGAATTGGATAGTAGCAATATATTTTTTAATGGATAACATGTCTTGTTTACAGTAATGTGATTCGAGCTTTAAAGACTTCTCAAATGATAGTAGGTTGGTACAATTTGAGCCAATAAATACCTAAAATGATAGGGAACATGGGAGAGCTTAGTACATCAAAAGTTAAAATGTCTCTATGTCCTATATTAGTGCACATAAGTAGAGGGATGGTCTGGAGTGTGATTGGACCAGAAGAGATAGGGGTACCGTCAATAAGATTAACAGAAACAGGGAAACATATATCATGAGCCAATCAAAGATAGAATTCCTAGATCTAACAATATTTAAAGATGAGGATGGTAAAATCCACACTGACCTCTACAGAAAACCTACTGCTACCAACAGTCTGCTACATAAAACTAGCGCCCATGCACCAAGCACTACTAAATCCCTACCAGTTGGAGAATTTCTCAGAGTGAGAAGAAACTGTAGTGATCTAACGCTATTTAAATCACAAGCTAAAGAATTAGAGAATAGACTATTAGATAGAAGATACAGCAAGAGAGGAATTAAAAAAGCCAGATCTAGGGCTCTTAATATGGATCGTACGGATTTACTCTGAAAAAAGACAAATAAAGAGAAAGATGTACATACCAGACTGATATTAACGTATAATCCATCTGTACATTTAATAACTGAAATTATCAATAAAGATCTAAAATACATTATAGGGGAATCCGTTAAGGGGGGTTATAGAAGAACCCAAAATATTAAGAACATAGTGTCAGCCAGTCACTTCCAAGTACGCAAAACCAAGACTGCTAGTGTACCTGTTTTTTTCCCCTGTGGATCGTGTTCCAGTTGTAATCATATTAAGAAAAGCAATACCATCCAAGACAGATTTGGGAAAATACATCGAATGAAACACTATATTAGCTGTACCACCCAAAGCGTGATATTTATGTAGGTATGACGAGTCGTAAACTACATCTAAGACTGCAAGAACACATTCGTAACATCAAAAATGCCAGTAAAGATCGAGAAGAGGGCAAAACTTTGACCTCTGTAGCATCACATTTCTTGCAGTTCCACCAGTCCAACTCCCAGGACCTAAAATGCCAGGGAATTGAAAAAATATATTTAGGCATTCGTGGAGGAAAACTAGAACAAGCCCTATTAAGATCAGAATGTCGGTGGATATACCTTTTAGACTGTGTCCACCCCAAGGGCTTAAACAAGCAAAATAACTATTATTGTTTTTTATAATCCTGAGTTTGTGTTTTTTTTAGGATCAGGGAGTTCCTTCTCTGACTCTATGATTCTTAGTTGTTGAATTCAGGCCTTTATCTGGGCACTTCACTAGCACTAGCCATGTTCATTTCCAGTTATCACTTGGGGTCAGTTATTTCTCTGACCCCTTATTATATTATATTATATATTTATATTAAAAAAATTTCCTTTCCCTATTTTCCCAGTTGCACTCACTCACCATATGTTCCCCTATGTGAATGTTCATTATCGGTGTTTCACCTTTTCTTACACGTGTTTACCCCTGTTTTTAGTATCGTTGCTTCACAGTCACGTAATTTCATTTTTGCATTTATTTTTAATTTAAACATTTGTGTAATTTCAGTAAGCTTTTTTATCACGTTCACACGCAACACATTATTATTATTTTCTTAGGATCTCGTTCCTACCTTATATTTTGTCAGTACGATACAGTAATTATATTATCCTATTATACTACTGAGGACAATTTATTAGGGGTAAAATAAACCTGGACTGAGTGAGAGTCTACCAATTTGCTGTACAATCTACATAAATAACTTAAATATTTAGCTTAAACTATTCAGATACCCTTGGGTAAACAGTTATTCTCTATTTTTTACTGTTATGAGCCTGGGGAATGATGATCCTCACACTCCAATCTTAACATTTCTGGTTTAGTGAGTGACATATAAAATCTCTCAATTTAGACTTACATATTTAATAAACCATATAGGCTTACATAGGGTTGCCTAGCAACTAAGCATAATAATACATTACCGTATATCTAAATATATGAGACACCGAATTTGGGTTGCATATATATTATTTAGACCAAGATATTCATGATCAAATTTATCCCTTTATCTATATCTATAACATAATAATATGTTATATATACTGCATAAAGGATAACTATATGCTGCTCTCCATTGGGGCCATGATTGGCAAATTTACAGTCATATTGTGCATAAACTATGATATTAGCTATATTATGGCCCATATTGAAAATATAGCTATCGCAACTATAAGCCAGAATCTTAATATATAATTACATTGCAAATCCACTATGCTTAGAATAGATGATCATGGTATTACTTGTTTAAGGCAGTAGTATTATTGTTGTTTCGGTCTCGTTTCTAGGCAACCTTACAATACGTCACACTTTCCATAATCTGATTGGTCAACCGCGCCCCCCAAACGGACCTATCGAAAACGATATGACACTCCACCTATCACACACGGTATATGCTGTGACGTATCTCCGAACTCGGCCTATAAAAATCAGTAGAGCCGGCCGCCCCACCTTTTAAAAAGCTCTGTGCGAAACATGTTAGGGGAAGCAGGGACCTAACCGTCTCTCTCCAGTTGTTTGTTTTTTAACTAGCAGTTACAGTATCTAGGGTTTTTAAAAAAATATTTACGCTATGGCAGTTTAATTTATAATATTACTATGTTGACGGCTGACTGTTGGTACAGCCGTAGATAGTGCTACCTAACTATTTATAGTCTCTATTTGGCTGGTAATCTTCTTGTATCGATCCTACTACTAGTAAATTGTAGCAGCCCAGTATTTTACTTATAGTATCTTTTAGGAACACCAGGCTCCCGATTTAGTATTATGCCTAAATAATTATTCGCAATTAGCACAGCAATAAGATATCTGCTATCTTCTCTCACAGCATAGTATGGTATTACCAGGACATTAATCAATTTGTAGCATATTTATTGTCCAATACTTTAGATTTTACGTTCCAAATTAATGGGAATCCAATAATTCGTTATTGATGCTCCATGGAGATATTTAGCCTCTTGGGACTGCCATAATCCTGGGTATATCGCTATTCTATTTTACAATTGGTATACAGCTCTGAAGTTCAATGTTGATAAGAACACATGTGAATCACACGGACTATTTTTTCTTATATACATAAGTCCACCTCTTGACGGAATGTATGCTCACGTTGATATATACTATAAGCAGATAGTATCCCCTAGGCATTTATAATCAATAAATATAATCAATAAATGTAGAGTATTTATAACCACATTACATGTTAACTGGATGCTGTTACACTACTATTATTATACAACCACTTATTTGAGAGATCCATTCAGGCCTATCATACGATTCTATCAGTACTGACATGTTAAGGGGGTCACTTATATCATTACCCTGATTTAGTCCGTCAGTCTAATTCATTTTGAGAAACAGTTAGTCGTCCCAGTACTTGAATATGATATTGTACTTTATTCGACCTGATCTTTGATGCCCTTTAGATCTACCGCTCCTGTGTTTTTAATCTTTAGGTTGTGTTATTTTATTTTTGAAGCATTAATAAAAGTTAAGTTTTACACTTCTCAAACCGGATATTTACATTTATATTTTTCCTTTATGTGTAATTTGTGAAATCACTGAAATATAGGTTTGTTGAGTGCTATATATGTACACTCTCCTTCAGTTACATACTGAATTTTGTTGCATACTACTTCTGTCCTGTGTACAGCACCCGGCCAATACGACTTGAATATATTTAGCCCCATATCTAGGGTAAATATAATTGAAAGTACTAAAGGCAACAACCTCTGTAGTGCCATCGTTATTGTTCCTTCTCTCTGTTTAGAAACAGGGAAACGTTTAGTAACAGTAGGTATTTTATTGAGAGATACAAACTCTTGATCTATGTAGTTACCACAGGCCCCAATATCAACTATAGCTTCAGTATTTATCCCGGATTGATCCCACTGCAGAGAGAAAAGCAAGGATAAATATGGAATGGTATTATCTTTGTTAGTGATAGCAAGCGTGATACCAGAAATCCTACCAGATTTAGTTTTCTTCAGAATGGGACACGTCTTCACTTTGTGTTCACTGGAAGCGCAATACATGCATAGGTTCTGTATGCGTCTCCTATTTTATTCCTGGGTAGTAAGAGGTCCTCTGAGAAAACCTATTTCCATTGGAGTCTCTGGATCCTTTGAAGGTGTGGTGGTTGCAATCAATTTCTTGTAAGAGGTTGTAGCTCCAGATTTTTCCATTCGGCGTTCCCTCAAGCGACGATCTATAGAAGTTGTTAAGGTAAATAGTTCTTCTAGGTTATACGGAATTCCTATACGTGAAAGCTCGTCCTTGATGTCATCTGATAGGCAGAGACGGAATTGGTTCTTTAAGGTAACCTCGTTCCATTGTGAATCCTTTCCGTGAATTTTGAACTGTGCTATATAGTCCTCAACCGCATGTCTGCCTTGTTTTAATGACCTTAAGGAGATCTCAGCAGTATTTTGTTTGAAAGGGTCGTCATAAATGGCGGACATTGCTTTTATGAAATTACTTAGTGAGTTAAGAATGGGGTCTTGGGTATCATAATATGAATCGGCCCATGCCCGCGGTTCACCTCTTAAGTATGATATAATGGTGAGTACTTTTAACCTATATGTTGCATAGGTCTTGGGTTTTATTTCAAAGAGCAAAAAGCAAGCATTTTTGAACTCCCTGAATAAAGAATTTGTCAGGTAAGGATACCTGGGGTTCAGGATGGTTTTCACCTTGATTAGCTTTTGCTGCATATATCTCTCTTAAACAATCCTTTACAGTCTGGTTTTCTTTCTGCAGGTCTCTTGCATTGTCTGGGTGAGCGCATCCACCCTCTGAGTAAGGACCACAACTTGGTTAACTAAATCTACAGGATCCATAATGTAATTTTATTATTTTAGGGCTGTATTAATATGTCACACCACAGTATATTCAACAGATGGTGATAATTGATAGATCGGGTAAATGTGAGTGAAACAAGTATTTATATGAAGCAAATAGTAGTTTTGTGACAGAGGAGGTAATAGCTATGCTCTATAGTAAAAGTTACCTCTGTCTTTTTCTAGCCACTTAATTTTAGACAAAATGACACACCGGTGGATTTGACAGGTTAAAAAGTGGCAACATAGCGTACTTAACACTCATCAGTGTAAACAGGGAAAAATACTTTAGACAACACAGTGGTGTATACATATATTGATTAGAATGGGTCTAACCTCCTCTGCTCATATATTCTTAGGTTACAATTTGATATCAGGAGGATACGAAAGGATGATATCACAAAATATATGAGAGAACATAAGAGGACTGAAACTACAGGCTTAAGAGTATGCAGCTTCTGTGGAAGTAAAACAAGTACAGGTATTTACAGTTCCGTATGACAACTTGTTATACAACCTGATTACTTGTATATCTGTTCGTGGTTGCTGGCAGTCTGAAGAGCGAGGTGTTCACTGGTTCCCCATGCGCCTGTTTGCAAGTGCAGGCCAGGAAAGAGGGTGAGGTGAACACAGTAACGGCTCTGTGGAAACTCCGTGAAGCTGCGTCGCCCAGGGTGAGGAGAAATCCGGAATTACCTGATGACGTCAGCAGATAGACGCTGGAAGTCGTGAGAGGTAGCAGGAGATGAACACTATACAGATGCTCGTCCGGATAACAAAGTTGTATTAGGCAACAAGGGTGTAGGTATTGAAATACCAAGACTAGAAATTAACTTAGAGAGCTACATGAGCAATACTCTTTATTAATACAGTATGGTGTGCTGGTAGGAGGAGCCTTTTATAGGCCAGTTGAAGGGTATGGTAGCAATTAAAGGTACAGGCAGTGGTAGTGCAATCCTCACAATCTGACACCTAGGGAGCATCCCCAATTTGACAGGCTGTATAAAATCTGCCCCCTAATTACCCACTTTGCTGCCAAGTTTTCAGAGGCTTATACACCTGGAAGGAATATATGCATGGATTAATCCCTGATGAAGTATAAGGGAAGGCAGATATTCAAGCAGTATTTTCCTTCCAAGGTATGGGGTAAAGGTGTATAAGCTCTGTGAGAGCGAGACTGGGTATTCTCAGGCCTTCCGGGTGTATCAAGGAAAGGCTAGCCACCTTGACCCTCTAGGTTGCCCAGAACATATGGGAACCACT
>CAJPDP010602060.1:0-10208 GCA_905336975.1 Bombina variegata variegata
TCCTGGAATGTGGGAGGCATCACCTCTCCGATTAAAAGGAAAGCTATACTGAAACAACTGAAGAGCTTGAAGACTGATGTGGCCCTCATCCAGGAGACACATCTAAAAAAAGAGGAATTAGCTAAATTGAAAAGTGGCTGGGTTGGTGAGGTAATAGGAACCCCGTGTAGTAAAAGAAAGAAAGGGGTAGCGATTTTACTGAACAAAAATCTTAAATACACAATCATTTCCTCGGAGCAAGACATAGACGCAAGATACATGATTTTAAAAATTGAGGTTGAGAGAAAAAGATTCACCATATGCAATGTATACGGCCCTAATGAATTCTCTCCAATATTTTGGTCTAATCTTCAATCCCAACTAATGGAAAAAGCAGATGGGGTTCTCATAATGGGGGGGATTTTAATATGGTCTTCCAAATTCCTCTAGATAGAGTTAGAGAAGGGGCAGATAGAAAGAAAACTAGAAGAGATAAATTAGAAGCTAAATTACTTGGGAGATTTGTAACAAATCTTAACATAAAGGATATCTGGAGAGAAAGGAACCCGACTGGCAGGGAGTATGCATGTGCCTCTAAGGCTCACAAGACGTTCTCAAGGATCGATATGTTCTTGACCTCAGAGAAATTAGTAGGTCTAGATGTGGAAGTGGAGTTAAAAGAGATAACAATATCAGATCATGCCCCATTAATTCTTAAAATTTATATAAATAATGGTAACTCTCCCTTGAAAAGATTTAGGTTCCCGAACTACCTGATCAATGATAAAGAATTTAAGAATATGATAATAACAAAGTGGCAGGACTTTTATATTAACAACTCAGAACATCTAGATAAACCGGAGATATTATGGGAAGCATCGAAAACTGTAATTAGAGGGGAAGTAATTGCTTGTATGAGTAAAAAAAAGAAAAAGCAAAAAACTAGAGAGAAGGAAATGGTAAAGAGGCTAACTTCTGCATATAATAGATATCTTGATGAGCCAAATAGGAAAAATTGGCAACAATATGAGGAGGCCAAGGAAGCTAGGGATATCTGGTTACTTAATAAAACTACGCAACAAGAACTCAGGATGAGTGCAAGATTTTACAGACATGGAAATAAGGCAGGGAAGCTCTTAGCAAATTTAGTAAGGAGATCCAAAGGGCATAATCATATTAGTTCCATAGCTACGAATGGGAAGAGTGCAAATAAGATGGAAGATATTTTAAAATTGTTTACGGAATATTATCAGAAAATATATAGTCCTGGAGAATTAAATGTAGAAAAGAAGAATGACTTTTGGGCTAAGCTTAAAAATCCTAAGCTCAGAGAAACAGAGAGGGAAAAAATTATAAGACCGATCTCAGAAGAAGAGGTTAATAATGCCATCAAGAAATTGAAAAACAATAAAGCCCCAGGCCAGATTTATTACCAAATGAATATTATAAAATATTAACAGAACACATAGTTCCAAGCCTAACTGTTCTTTTTAACTCATATTTCATAGGGGAGGGAGAAATGTCATCTTATTTCACGGCATCCTGGACTACACTAATATTAAAACCAAATAAAAACTCAACCATGATGGAATCATATAGACCTTTATCCTTGCTAAATTCAGATTATAAAATCCTGACAGGTATCATTGCAAACAGACTACAGTTAGTATTAAAATCTATAATTCATAGTGACCAGACGGGTTTCATGACGGGAAGAAATTCTTCTTCTAATCTACGAAAGGTGTTCCTTGTGTTAGATTATCTGAAAAATGAAAAGCAAAAGAGAAAAAATAAAAAGGTGGCAGGTTCAAGAAAGGATCTAGTTCAGCCATAATTTCACTAGATGCACAGAAAGCATTTGACTCGGTGGAATGGGACCATCTGTTTACCTCACTATCAGAGTTTGGATTCCCTGGAATTATAATTAATTTAGTCAAGAACCTATATAAAAAACCTTGTACGGCAATAATAATAAATGGCCAACTATCAAAAAGTTTAACTTTAGGTAGAGGCACTCGACAGGGATGCCCCCTCTCACCCCTATTATTTAATATCGTAATAGAGTCCTTAGCTATTACACTAAGGGAAAAAATACAGGGAATCATGGTGGGCAACCATGAATGTAAAGTTTCTCTTTATGCAGATGATTTACTACTATATGTACGTAATCTAAAGGAAAATATCCCGCTAATATTAAAAATAATATCAGACTTTAGTTCTTTCTCAGAGTATAAGGTTAACGTGGGCAAATCTGAACTGATGATAACTGAGGAAGATAGTGACCTGAAGCCTGGAAAGTATTTTAAGATTGTTCAAGAAGGTATAAGATATTTAGGAATTGTGATCTCAATTAGGGAGGACACATGGTATAGTTTAAATTACGTACCACTACTTAAAAGAATAAAAGAAGATTTAAAAGCTTGGACCAAGCTACCTATATCAATTACTGGCAGAATTAATCTCTTCAAAATGATAATCTTTCCAAAAATTCTATACCTAATTCAAAATATTCCTGTCCCGATGTGTAAAAAAGATATAAGAGGGGTCTCTCTAGCAGTTAGACAATTTATTTGGAATAATAAGAGACCTAGAATCTCTCTGAATAAAGTTTATCTTCAAAGAGATTTGGGAGGATTAGCTCTTCCAAATCTTGAATATTATAATTGGGTAATGCTGAGTAGAATAGTGGTGGAGTGGGTTACAGGTGTTTCATATTATACAACATCAGAAGTTGAAAAATAATTTTTTAGACTGTATAATTTATTGAATGCTATACATATTCCATGGCAAAAGCTTCCAGCATACATTAAAAATACAAAAACAATAGCTAATCCCATAATAGCTTGGCAAAAACTATGTAAGAAAATAGGAGTCAAATATGGTATATCCGAGTATCTTTTAATACATGATAATTTGGCTTTTCCAATGGGCATCAACTCCCCCCTATTTCAAAGATGGGATGCAAAAGGGCTGAAATATATGCATCAAACATTAGATATAGAGAGGAAGACCGTTAAAACATTTGATTCACTGAAAAATGATTTCTTAATAGATAACAAAGACTTCTACGCCTATCTGCAGGTCAGGCACTATGCAAATCAACTAATTCAGGAAAATGGGTGGAATTGGGGATGGGATAGGATTGAGCAATGGCTAAAAATGGTTAAACAGGGAATTTATCAAATTTCACCATGGTACAAACTTATCTTCGCACAAGAAGGCCAGAACAATATAGATAACTTAACTGTTAAATGGAGACCGTATATTACAGAAATGGACGAGTCGACAGAAAGAATTAGGGATTCGATTTCCCAAGTAGCAAAAATTAAGATCTCGGAGACATGGAGAGAGGCACACTTGAAATTATTATACAGAATTTATTATACCCCTAAGAAAGGAGCAGAATGGGGTAATATCCAGTTTAATAAATGCCCAAAATGCAGTAAATACGCTGCTGATCTGATACATATGATTTGGGATTGCCCAGTAGTTGGACAATTCTGGCTTAAAATTAAATACTGGTTAGAGAAGATCTTAAAGAAACCTAGAAACCTTGAGCTAGAGCAGATGCTATTCCTTTTAAGGATTAAAGAAATGGGGAGTGATTGGAAATTAATTTATACCTCAGTATTAGCAGCCAGGAGTATAATTTTGAAAAACTGGAAGAATAGCAAAAAACTTAATTTCATAGAATGGAAGAACTTCCTGATAAAGCAGGCAATTATCGAACAATATAATATACAAGATACCAACGACCACTCAAGTTTAGAATACATAAATAAATGGGGGAAACTTATACACGCACTTCCAGACGCTGTGCAGAAACAGTTTTATCATCCCTTCAGAAATATAGCAGAAATTTGAGCTTAGGACCGCTATAGGACGGGTGGGAGTGGCAAGAATCTCTTATTTTTATCTTTATCTTCATACTTGTGTGGGGTTCTTTTTTTTTTTTTCTCTTTTTTTTTTTCTTTTTTTTTGTCTTGTCTTGTCTTGTCTTGCTTTGTTTTGTGGAGTCAATGTTGTGGTTAGGGGGTCTAGGGGAAGTAAAATACCATAATATAAGAACAGGAGGCAGGATGATTTAAATAGTATTGACTAATGTTTAGCAGAAAGCATTCTATAAAGTTATTTTACAAAGAGCTTCTGTGTATGATAGTTGGAATGTGCAAAACACCCTGCGAGGTGAAATGTTGGCCCAAATGAGAGGCTATTTATTATTTTTTGCTTGTAATGTTCCAATGCGGTAAAACACCCTGCGAGGTGAAAGGTAAGCCCAACTGAGAGGCCCTGTATTTCTGTATTTCTGTTTATATTTTGGGATGATAAATAAAATTTTAACAAAAAACAAAAAAACAGGGGCACTTTCATTCATGAAACTTTACATTGCAGCGTATTTTTACAAATACTTACCTTTTACTCCAGCAAAGCCGGATCGCTGATCCCCTGCCTACTTCTCCTGCTGTACTTACACAGCAATAACTAAACCGGCTTCCTACAATCACAGCGTGTTCTCACGAGATGGACGCTCTGGGGGGGAAGCCATGATTGGAGGAAGCCGGTTTCGTCATTGGTGACGTAAGTACAGGGGAACTGCGGGCGGGGGACTTGCGATCCGGCTTTGCTGAAGAGAAAGGTATTTGTAAAAATACGCTGCAATGTAAACTTTCATGAATGAAAGTGCCCCTGTTTTTAATAGTATTTTTTAAAACCGGGCACTAATTCATGAAAGTTTACATTCACTTTAATTACAGATATTTTTAACAGGCTGCAATATAGAAATAATGCAATATTGCTACAGACCATTACATAAGAAATACACATACACTCTTTTTTTCATATGCAAACTTCACCCTTAAATATTATTAAAAATATAAACAGAATGCTGGCAAAACAAATAGAGCTGCAGCCAGAAGGGAAACTATTTATTTTTTTTTTTGCTTAATTTGTTGTGTTCTGTTAAGAAGGCACCAGATGGTACAAGAGTTTTACTTGAGGTATGAAGGCAACAGAGATTTAATTGGCACATAAAATTGCTGTAAATATTAGTAAATAATTTATTATCATAAGCAGAATCGTCAGTGTACGTATTCAGTGGAAAAAATGTCACTTTTATTCCCTATTGCTAATTTTAGTGATTTGTAAATAATATTGACAGTAGCTGTGTATATCAATTCAAATATTTCTGACAACTGTTTTCTTGGAAGAAGTATCAAGAAGGTAATCTCTGTTAAAACAGTAAAATAAATTGATAATGTACATTATGGCATTGGACTGTAGTCACCAGTGTAAGGCTTAAAGGGACAATTTAATGCAAAAAATATTCATTAAAGGGATATGATATCTAAATGTTGAAGCACTTGATGCAGCATAGCTGTAAAACGCTGACTAGAAATATCACCTGAACATCTTTATATTAAAAAGGAAGATATTTACCTCAAAATTTCCTAAGTATTCCCCACCCACTGTAAAGAGACTTTAAGCAGCCAATCAGGAGCCAATCAGCAGCCAATCAGAACTAGTCCCAAGACTTGCAAGGGAGTGTTTATCTGGCATGTGCAAATACAGTCATGTTATTTCCCTATTCAGTTTAAGGAAATTACTATGAAATATCCCGAGATTTCAGTGAAATCTCATGAGATCATAGTAAAGCAATGCATTACCTCAGCACTGCTGATGCTGATTGGCTATTGTTTGTTTGTTTTTTCTTTCAAATTGCAGCTGGACATTAGCTGAAGTATAACTGTTCACAGAGCACTTACTATTATGAGCTAAAGAAGTTTTGAGGTAAAATATTTTCCTTTTTTACATAGAGATGTTCAGGTGATATTTTCTTGTTAGCTTTTTACAGTTATGCTGAATCACTTTCAAGTGATTAGCATATAAGTATTATGTCCCTTTAAAGCATGTTATTTTTTTTCTCGCACTGACCCTAGGTAATTATGTGCTTAACTGCTGCAGAGGTCATGGCCTGTGAGCCAATCATGAGCAACATTTACACTTAGCCAAAAACCACCAAACCTACACTGCTTTGGAGCTGCAAAGGGTTAAACATATAAGAGTAGACTATTAGAATTTAAGAAATTACTTGAGTCCTGGGAATTTAGAGAAATCTCCTGGACAGGCCGCATAGCCGCGATTAAGATGTCCTTTCTCCCCAAGATCTCGTATCTATTTAGGTCTATCCCATATAATGTCCCAATACCTATTTTAAACAGACTACAGAGCCTAGTCACTAATTACGTTTGGAGAGACAGGAGACCCAGAACCTCCGGGCGTACGCTTGAGAGACCAGTTACATAAGGTGGCCTGGCTTTGCCAAATCTTATTACATACCACAATGCTGCCAGACTCTCGCACTTAATAAGATGGAACAACACTGATCCCCGTCCAGGATGGTTTATAGTAGAATCTTCAATGCTGCCCCCTTCTATCACCCTCTCTGATCTTCTCTGGATCCCTGCTCATCATAGACAGGACTTAAGTATGACACATCCAATTTTCAAACATGCCTTCCAATTCTGGGATCAGATAAGACATAATCCTGCCATCTCCCCCCATCCCTCACCAGCACTTACCATTCCGAGTGCACTCTTCTGCTTACCTGACTCCCACCCCGACATATGGCGGCAACTACAGATCTCCTCAGTGACAGAATTTTACGAACATGACACATGGCTCTCCCATCCTGACCTTTGCGCGAAGTTTTGTCTCCCTACTAACCTTAGCTTTGAAGCATCCCGATTGAGCACGAGACTTCGTACATGGGGCTACCCTAAAAACTCACTTAGAATAATGACACCCTGGGAGAATGCTTGGCAACAAGTCCACAATATCCGACACCTCCTCTCCTTTCATTACAATCTCCTAACTAATTCACACATCCCATATAAAATCTCACAACACTGTGCATGGGAGAGAGACTTGAACTTTACCGCTGACATTGATACCTGGCACTCTAGGATTCTTACAACCAAAACTATACTACATTGTGCTACCTTATGGGAACTACACTATAAAATTTTAGTCCGCTGGCATCTTGTACCGACGGTCCTCCATAAGATTCATAATACACGATCCCCTGAGTGCTGGAGAAAATGTGGCTCTAATGGCACGACATTACATATCTGGTGGTCCTGCACAGTTATTCAACCACTCTGGCGGAAAGTTTATAATTTCCTACACACCCTAGGAATCTCCCCGCCATATACCCCAGAAGTATCTTTACTGCATATGCAGATGACTAACTTAAACCCGTCCAGTGAAGCCCTCACAATCTACATTTTCATGGCCACAAAACTTGCCATAGCCAGATCTTGGAAAGCTGAGAGACCACCTCCACTATCCCAAGTCTTATCTATCGTCCAATTTATAGGACAAATGGAACAATACTCATACAAGGTCCTGGACAAAGTTGAATTCTATTACGAGATCTGGTCCCCCTGGCTTTCCAAGTTCCCAGACTGGAAACCTACCCCTATTCCTAACCCTTCCACTTAAATCCCTCTTATCATCAGTGTCTAACTCTCTCTACCTGTCAGAACTGTTCCACCTATCTCCTCCCCTCCCACCTCTCCCCTTCCTAGGTCGCGCCCACCCCTTACCCCTACTGGTCTTTCCATAAAACTGATCACAATACAAATTTCTACTAATATAACTACTCACTAGCCCTTCACGCCTTACAAACCCCCTTGTTAAAGAAAATAAAAAATAAGAGGCTCTTAGAAACTCTACTTCACATGCTGATTAACACTCTTTTAACCTGTCAGATTCAAAGGAATGTACTTGTTTTATCTTGACAAATACTTTATCTGTACTTTTCTATCAAAATGTATTGATACCCTCCGAGTGATATTAATGTTACCATGTGTTTTCAGTTATTCTGTTATCATATGTCTGTACGAGTCTCAATAAAAAGTATATTGGAAAAAAAAACATATAAGGGTTATTCACAACCTTGCACTTGTAACAATCTTTAAACACAGATTTTAGTAGGTTTGCCAATTACATCACATGTTTAAGGGCCTGTATGTTGATTGGTTCCTTTTAATAATAGAATATCTACATTAAGGGATGCTACAAAAAATGGAAATGAGATTAACACTAATCTTTTTACAGAGGATGATGTTTTGTTGGCATTATCAAAAATAAATGTAAAAAGGTCAGTGAGGCCTGAAAATTTTCATCTAAGGGTTTTAGAAGAACATTGATCAGTGCTAACTGCCCCATTAACTGATCTTTTTAATCATTCACTATGAACAGGAGCTGTTCCAGTTGATTGGAGAATGGCGAATCTAGTACCTCTTAAAAAAAAAGCAGTAGGGAAGAATCTGGTAACTACAGGCCAGTTAGCTTAACTTCAGTAATAGGGAAATGAATGGAAAGTCTCTTAAAAGAAAGAATGTATACTGTAGCGAGTACGGCCAGTAGAACAATTGGATATATTTGTAGAGGTATTTCCAGCAGAAATAGTAAGGTTCTTATGCCACTTTACAAATCATTAGTTAGGCCTCATCTTGAGTACAGTTTGCAGTTCTGGAGGCCATATCTTCAGAAGGATCTCAACAAATTGAATCTGTGCAAAGGGTTACCAAAATGGTACATGGTCTAAAAAATAAAATGTACCAGGAGAGGCTAAGTGAGCTAAATATGTATAGCTTACTGGGGAGAAGGGAAAGAGGTATTATTATAGCAAAGTTCAAGAATATTAAGGGGTTTAGTAAAGCTGAGGCTGTGAGTATTTTACATAAAAAGAAAAATTTAAGAATAAGGAGTCATGATCTCAAGCTGAAGGGAGGTAGATTCAGGAGTAATTTACAGGTGCACTTCTTTGCAAAAAGGGTGATTAAGCCATGGAATAAACTTCCACAAGCGGTGGTAATGTAAACACTGTGGAGGACTTTAAGAATGCCTGGGATAAGCATTAGGCAATCCTATTTAATAGAAACATTTATACTTTTAGGCAATATCTGGCAGACTTGCTGGGCTTATGTTTCTTACCTGCCGTCAAAATCTATGTTTCTACATTTATGCTAATAGGTGACATTTGTGTAATTAACCTGTTGTGCTCCAAAACTATAGAGGTACTGTATATGTGTATCTTGTTTAAGAGATTAGAACAGGGGCATTATGGGTATTTTGGGCATGTGTGATTGTTGGGTTATTGATTTGAATAATTTATAAGTGTAAAAGTGCTTAGTATTAGTTTTTTACTTTAATTGATTAGGCAGGTGGTGTTTGTATCTGTTTGGTGACACTGCTTCATAACTCTATACAATATGATGAAGGACAATATCACTGTGTCTTCAACATGTGCAAAGCAAATGTTCCATTTTGAAAAGTGATGTCTAGGGGGTTTCAAGTGCTTTTAGCTGTGGAATTCAATAAATGAAAATTAGCCCTGTAAATGTGTCATTTTGGATTTAATTTGGACTGACCTTAGAACAAAAAGAATGGAACACTCCAAAAGTGTTATTGTTTAAAAAGATAGATAATCCCTTTATTACCCATTCCCCGGTTTTGCAAAACCAACACGGTTATATTAAGACAAACTAGTACACCGATGGCAACAATAGCCACACAGGTACTTGTAAGAGGCGCCAAGACACAGACTGGAAATGAATATGAACGAAATTAAAAGTGTATAGAAACTAAGTGAATAATCAAATAAGTAATACAATATATGGACTGGGGACCGTCAGATGTGAGACAGCCAATCAATACAATATGAGAAGAGGGCAGTAGATTGTCAACTCATAAACTTATACCCATATATGATGTTCCTACAGGTCGAAGTGACCTATTGATTGAAATATGGTATGCAATTGAAATTACACCACAGTATATGTAAAAGAAGGCAGTATATAAATAGGTGATCAATCCCACCACATTAACTCATATACATATATATATATATATATATATATATATATATATATATACACACCTATTTTAATAAGTGAATGAACCAAATGATACAAGTGTACCAGGCAGAAAGTCCAATAATAATGTTCAGTGATACAGTAGTCCTACTCATATAATTCCTGATGGTCTCAATAGCACAAATCCAAGACTGCAGGCAGCTCCTCTAGAGTGTTGCACCACA
This sequence comes from Bombina variegata variegata, assembly GCA_905336975.1. Classification (NCBI taxonomy): domain Eukaryota; kingdom Metazoa; phylum Chordata; class Amphibia; order Anura; family Bombinatoridae; genus Bombina; species Bombina variegata. Next base: position 10,085 of record CAJPDP010602060.1, read on the forward strand.
ACACAGGATAAGATGATCTACAACAAAGGAGATAGAGGGCGCCACATAGTGCAGGTCATAAAACTCCACAGATGATAACAGTAGAAATTAAGAATCCTACTCACAAAGTATAAAGCACTGATGT
>CAJPDP010602104.1:0-10604 GCA_905336975.1 Bombina variegata variegata
TCTAAAAGCTCTCTACTTCACTTTTTCTCTAATACTATAGACTAAACCTACTAGATATGACCACTTATTCTATACAAGCTGTGATCATCCTGACCTGTTTGTAACCCTTTCCTTTTTAAAAAGGGGAAAAAAAAAAAAGCATTCTTGGTCAGGCATGTACATATAGCCCATGGTTAATAATAGTACTCTTCAATGCTGTTTCTATCAAACTTAGAGTTTCGAGATATAACACTAAATAGGATCATATGCTCGCCATGTGTGGACACCCTTATATCCCATGAACCCTCGTAGATCTAGGCAACAAAGATGCTCAGACTCCACATAATGTTTAACTTCTTGGGTAAAGGTTCCATATATATTCACAGTATTATAAACCCACCCTCTTATTATGTTTGAATCCTCCAGTATGCTGTGTAAAGTCTGCTTTTATTATATATACTACAGAGTTAGACACATATTTCAGTTCTTCACTTCTACATATAGCTTAGATAGAAGTTGCCCTTCTCAGTTTTATATTCCTAAACTCAGAGGCCCAAAAGTGGCCACTAGGCTGACATACTACCTGGCTCCGTACCCTCTATTTTCCCCCTTAATGTCTGGTTTACTCTGCAGTGACATGGAGCATGGGCCCCTTAGCTAGTGCTTTAAACATAGCATATCAATATAATTACCAATCCTGTGCAAGGTACATAATGTTGGGTGGTATGTGCTACATGGATCATTGGGGACATGCAAACTCTGATACCCTGTGTGTGTGACCAGACTGTTCATGCTATTGGCATTATGTAGTCTGCAAGATATGATTAAACCACAGTTCTCCCAATGATTTATATCTTCATGTTGCTTTTTAGCTATACTGTTAGAGTTATATGTTTGTAAGATTGCCTGACAGCTTACTCTTAGCCCCTATAATTATATCCACTTATCTATATAAATAAACATACTTCTTTACATCCCCAACACAATTATACATTGCTCATAGCTAATAGATGATTAAGTTTCATAGCCCATCTATATTATACTTCCCTAGTATGGCTTCACTAGGGACAGGGAGTGTGTAGTCTATCATATTTATACCATAATTTCCCCTACCTAGTGAGTGCATGCCTCTGCCATTAATTTCATATATCACAGGGTTGGTTGCTCTAAGCAGAGGATAGTTAGTGACCAGTCATCTAAATAATCAAATTTTTACTTCTAGTTCATTTTGTTTTTTGAGCCTCAGATGTTCTTCTTTCACTACCCTTAAGCCCCCACATACACAATCCCCATTTATATCACCTACTCGTACTCTTAAATTAAACTAGGTAGATACACCAGATCATGTTTGATTTATGTCTTAGGTATTGAATATGATATTTATAGCTACCCTACACTTTATCTGGATGAGTCTACTTAGCAATTAAAACTAATGCCCACTTGGTGTCCTGATAATAGTTAATACAAGACTGACATGCCGGCTGGCTCCGCCCTCCACCCCCCCCTATTATATTTTGAGCGGCTCTCGCCCGCTGCATTCCTCCCCCTCCCCTTTCAACTATAGTGCTAATTCCCCCTGGCCCTAATTGTACCTGAGTAGACATTGTAATTTGCCTTCTATATGGCCCAGAGGGGATTGTTTTTGTTTTACTTTCACTACCTTTATTATAAAACTGAAGTCTCACTATAGATTGCCCAAATATTATAATATTGTGTGTACTAGTGGGATACATTATGCCCTTACTACAAGGTAATGTCTGTAACATTTATCTAACAATATTGTATCTGCACTTTTCTGTAAATGTTTTTGGGCTTGCCCTTTGGTTGTGTTTGTTTACGACTTCAATAAATAAAATAAAAAAAAAGGTGAGATCCTAGTGTAAATTGGTCATTGTCAATAATGGATGTTAGTGGAGAAGGTCTTGAAGAGACAAACGGGTGTGTTGCTAATATAGTGTTCCATATTTTATATGTTTCTGCTATCAATAAAGAACTAAGTCCAGCTTTTGGTATCAATTGGGTCGGGTTCCAGCAAAGCCTACCTAAATGTGGTGCACCTGCCATTGTGTGTTCTATTTGGACCCATCTTTTGTGATCGAAATGAATGCACCAGTCGACAATTCTCTGCAGGAATATAGCTTGACGATACCCAGCTATGTTAGGCACTCCCAGACCACCTTGGAGTTTAGGAGTCTGCATGATTCATTTATTGATCCTAGGAGGGCGTCTACGCCATACATAGTCGCTAAAAGCTTTCTGAATGGCAGGTATATAATTTTTAGGAATTGGGATCGGCAAGGCCTGCATTATGTACAGAAGCCTGGGGAAAATATTCATTTTCAGTACATTTATTCTGCCTAGCCATGAGATCTTTTTTAGAAAGCCATGAAGATAAATCTCTTATGATAGTCTTTTGGATGGGGAGGTAGTTTAGTTTGAAGGTATTTTCTACTGAAGTGGTTAGCTCTATACCTAGGTAGTGTAGGGAATGAGGACACCACGTAAAAGGTATTAAAGTTTTAATTCTGGCTAGAGTTTGAGTGTCTAAATTAATGTTTAGAACTTCCGATTTCAATGTATTGATAGAGAAATTGGATAGTAAGTGAAACTTTTTAAATTCTTGTAATAAGGGGGTTATGGATGTTTCCGGATTCGTAATAGTGAATAAGATGTCATCTGCGAACAATGAGATGGTATATGTATGTGCGCCAATTTGGATTCCACTGATCATAAGGTTCTGACTAATTTTAGTGGCTAGGGTTTCTATAAAGCAAGCAAAGAGGAGGGGGGAGAGAGGACACCCTTGCCGTGTATCATTTCTTATGACAAAAGGGTTAGATAATGTGCCGTTTATCAATAATTTAGCGTTGGGATGAGTATATAATGCGAATATTCTGTTTAGTATTTTGGGCCCTAGTCCCAAGGATTGTAGAGTAGCTTTTAGGAAGTCCCAGCCAACACGGTCAAAGGCCCTTTCTGCGTCAATAGATGACAAAATTCCAGGTATTTCTTTATCTTGTATATATTGGATAAGGTTAAGGGCCCTGACCGTGTTGTCTTTTGCCTCCCTTTTTGGGATAAAACCCACCTGATCTTGGTGTATGATATCTGGGAGGACCGTATTCAGTCTGTTGGCAAGGACCTTCGCATATATTTCCAAGTCAGTATTTATTAAGGAAATTGGGCAGTAATGAGAGGGTTGATCTAAAGATTTTTTGGGCTTGGGGATGAGGATGATGTGGGCTTCTAAGGAGTTAGGAGAAAATTGTTGTACCTCGTCAATATGGTTAAAGAACTTGGTAATATGTGGAAGTCCTCCTGTAATGTCTTATAGTATAGGTTACTAAAACCGTCTGGTCCGGGTGATTTTCCTGTTGGGAGGTTCTTAATCACCGATTGTATTTCTGTAACTGATATGGGTACTTCTAATTGTGTTCTTTGGTCGGTAGTGAGGTGTGGCATATTAAGTGATGTTAGGTAAGCATCTATATCTTTTGCCTTATTTTCTGAGGAGAACAGACCCTTATCGGGGCCAGTTTGTAAGTTGTATAAGTTTTGGAAGTATTTTAAGAAAGTGTTGGAAATAGATTGTGTTGAACAGTGTATTTTATTATTTTTATCAGTAATGCGTAGTATATAATTTTTGTGTTTTTTGATTCTCAAGTATCTCGCCAGGGATCTACCTGGTTTGTTTTGGCCTTCATAGTTCACTTGTTGAAGATGGAGTGCCTGTCTTTTATGTTCCTTGTTTAAGTATGTTGCTAATTTTACTTTTTGAGTTTGAAGGTGTCGTAATAGATTGTGGTCAGTTGGATTTCTTTTATGTTGGTATTCTAGAGATTCTATATTGGAAATTAAATTCGCTACTAGCTTGCATCTCTGTTTGGAAATGGTTGCTTTAATAGCCATAAATTCGCCACGCATCACGCATTTATGGGCTTCCCAGGTTGATGTGGGAGAGGTCCCTTCTATATTATTAAGACTAAAATATTACGATAGGGATTTGGTGATTTGTTGTAGAATGGTAGGGTCTGTTAAAAGGTGATCGTCCAATTTCCAGATGTAATCATGTATAGGTTTAGAGGGCCATCGGAGAGTTCCTATGACCGATGCATGATCTGACCATGTTATGGGGGTGATGTGAGAGGAAGTAAACAGAGATAGTCCTGTGACGTCAGTGAATATATAATCTATTCTGGAATATTGTTTATGTGGGTAAGAGTAGAAAGTGTAATCTTCTTTTTCCGGGTGAAGTATTCTCCACAGGTCTAGTGCAGTGAGTTTTTTCAGTGAATTTAGTGTCCGGGATATTTGTGACTGGGGAGCTGAAGAACGTGTGGCGGAGCAATCTTTTAAGGGATCTAATGGTATATTTAAATCGCTGCACATTATCAGAATTCCCTTTTGATATTCTAAAATAATGTTTGATAACTTTTTAATGAAAACTGATTGTTTGGAATTTGGTGTATAAAAGGAGACTAGTGTGACTGGTCTTCCATATAATAAACCCACTACAATGAGGTATCTGCCTAATTTATCCCTTAAAATTCTAATTTCTTGGAAAGGTATGTTTTTTCTGATCAGGATACCCACTCCATTTTTCTTGGAATGTGAATGTGATGCAAAATAACAAGTACCAAATTTGATATTTAATGTGGTCGGTTCTCTTCCTTTACGGAAATGAGATTCTTGAAGAAATATTCGATCTGATTTGTGACTGTTAAAGTCCCTTCATGCTTGAGATCTTTTCACAGGTATGTTCAAACCCTTTGCGTTAATAGATTGAATATTGAGTAAATTAGAGGGTAGTTTTATGTGGGGTTTGTCATTCATTGTAAATTGTCTTACCTCTAATAGGGCTTTTATATTCAATAATATCAAGGCTTTGAGATATTAAGCTACTAACTTTGTCAATTACTGGTAGTGGCAGCATGAAAGTACAGTAAAGAGAAGAAATAAAGAGAGACATAAACAGTTTAAACACAACTATTTATAGAGAGTAGTAGGGACACTTCGGTGAGGAAGTGATTCCCCCTCAGCGGCCCATCAATGAAACAAATAACAATAATTATTTAATGTTAGACCATAACTGATATTACATATTGAACTCCATTTGCTGAGTGGTGCTATAATCGTGACAGATTATTATTTTTCTCCAAATCAGCCACATTTAGATTAAGTCATATCATATAGATATTTTGCTTATATACCGGAATATAAAACATGGCAACAATAAAACATCATTATTTATCCTAATCTATTAAGGTAACCAAATAACAATTAAACAGTACAAACTAGTAGAATGTAAATTAACATTTTAGAATCCTAGGTTAATGTCAGTCTGAAATCGCCTAGAATTTTTAACTAAGGGCCTAACGTCTGGCCCAGATTTTTTCTGAAATCAAAAGTACTAGGTTTGCTTAATGAACATTGTTTCAAACATACATTTAAACAGTTATATACGACCTGTAAATGATCACAGAGTAGTTAGCGAGGTTTAAAGCTCCTTTTTAGTCCAGAAACAAGTGTTCATTTGGAGGAAGCCACCTTTGAACGTCTTCTAGATACCTTGATCCATTTTGAGTTTTGCTGTGTAGAAGAATGGGATTGTCCATTGTTTGTTTCTGTCGTGTCAGGAGCTGCTGGATTGTCGAAAGTAAGATTGAGACTTTTGGATAAAGTGTCCAGATACTCTGTCCTTGTAGGTGAAAGTTTTACCATCTTTATGTACCATTAGGCTAAACGGAAAACCCCAACGGTACTTAATGTTATGCTCTTGTAGAATGGAGGTAATAAAGCGAAGGGATCTTCTTCTTTCAATTGTCGCTGGACAAAGGTCCTGGTATATTTTGAATGTTATGGCCTTGATGTATTATTGATCTTTGACTTCTTGCCTGCTTCCATATGATTTCCTTCTGGTGGTAGCTAACAAATTTCATAATATCCCTGGGAGGGTTAGGCGGGGTGGTTTTAGGCCTGAGAGCTCGATGAGCCCGTTCTATTGAAGCATCATTTTAATTCAAGAGAAGGTTCCAATTTCTTAAACAGCTGCAACAGATAGTCCAGTAAGTTATCCTGAGTGACCTCTTCTGGTATTCCATGGATTTGTAGATTACTGCGACGGCCAAGGTTGTCGAGATCTTCAACTTTCAGTTGTAAGGCGTGAACAATGGCATCCTGGCAATTTATGTTGTGCGTTGTCGCTTACCACAGATTCTAAGTGTTCTTGTCCCTCTTCAATATATTTGATTCTTGAGTTCATGTCACTCATATCTTTTCTTAACGAGGAAATTTCATTTTTAATGAAAGATTTAAAATTGGCTATGTCACTTTTTGAAGGAAGAGATGCTATNNTGTTGGATCTGTGACAGCTTGTCTTGCGGTAGTGAATGAATTTCTTCAGGAGTTTTGGGCTCCATTATTTGATTTTGTGAGAATGAGTCTGTTTTACAGGGGGTTTCTCTTGCTCTAGACTTAAAGAAAGAGTTAACCAGTGTTTCGTTGATATTTGATGAGGTTCTGATAGATCTAGATGAGCTCCTTGTTGCCATGTGATATTAAATAGGTTGTGAGATTGCAAAGCCAGAGTTTAACCGCTGTGGGAGAGTTGCGTTCTGGGGAACTTGTTTCTAAAAAATGAGATTGATGGGTGTTATAGCCATCAAAAGTTCTCCAGGGTCTTAGCTGCAACCTCCCATAGCATAACCGTTTTAGTGTTGATCTCCAGCTGAGTAAATTGTTTGAGTTATGAAACGTTAGTGATCCATATATTTGAGGTACGTTTTTATTATAAAGCCATCTAATATCCCCTTTTACATGAAGCCTGCGTTATTAGAACGCTCCTTTCCAGAGCCTGTTAGTTATTTTTATCATGAGGTGGAGAGTGTGACTTGTGCTTTTTAGCATTGAGGGTAGAAATGTGCCTTGTGAGGGTTTTATAGTGTGCCGCCGGCTCCGGTCTTTAATGCGATGAAAAGCAAGAGACAGGTTTTTGTATCTTACCCCCAGACAGATGCGGATCGTTGTCGGATCACAGTCTCACTGTATTACGATATCCAAGGGGTTCCAAGTGTGGCAGCCGAGTATTTTATGCTGCGTAGTTCGTGCCTAATTAGCAGTCAATATGGCGCCATCCCGGTGCTTGGTGTCCTTGCAGCTCGGGCAAAAGTTCTTGTTTCCGTCACACTCTCCCTACATAGCTAGGAGCTGTAGGTGATTAGATGGTCAGCTTGGGTATTTTTGAGTATAATTAATCAAAAATCCTGTGCATAATGGGCCGCCGAGCAGGGAAAGGCTACGGAGCTAAGTCACAGTGCGACCATGAGCCTGCACAGTCACGCCCCGCCTCAGCATACGTTCTATTTTATTGTGAGCCATACTGTAATTTAAAAATCATATAAAAAAAATGAAGAAATAAATACTTGTATTGTTAAATAGCTTTTAAATTCATAATGAAATAATTCTGTAAAATATTTTTTTATAGAAAAATAAAAATTTGTATTGAAATTGCCCAGGAAAAACACTGCGGAATTGTGCATTAGAAATATTATTCTATTTTACTCTTATTCCTTCTTTGTATATACAGTATTATATATATTTTTTTTATATCCATCTTTATTACTGAAGGTCAATTTGTTGAAGGTTAGAGATAATTACATGTAAAGCAGCTTATCAGGGCTTGTAGTTTTGGGGGTTTGTTTGTGTGGAAAATATATTAAATGTCTTCTCCTTCTAGATGGAAACTCTTCATTTGAGCTTGGAGGAATCTGAGCTCCAAGAATACAAGGTAAAGACAAGTCTTTAATTCCTTCTCATGTAGGTTGTCTCTGATAGTCTGCAGTGTCTGTCTATTACTCTTATGAATACTGCAAGAATTATAAAGGCCCTTTCTTTTAAGTGAGGCTGGAATATTTTTTTTTTAATATTGAGATTTGGCATTCTGCAAAAATAAAAATTTGTATTGAAATTACAAAGGAAAAAACATGGTGAAATTTTGCACTTATAATACGGAATTTATAGCGTATTGTTTTCGTTATTGTACAATGAGATTCCCAGCCTCTGCTATTGTTAAATGTTCTCACATTGGAATATTTTATCAAATTGTATTTATTTGTTCCAGATAGAACCTCATGAAAATATGAACAAATCAGATTTCACTGAAGAGAAGGTAAAACCTCTGTCACAGCCTTTTGTCAAGTCTTCAGTATTATTCCTGCAGCTTTTTATGTATATTAGAAATGTAATTCCATCTTATTCTTACTGCGCGTCTTTGTTTACAGGGCTTGACTTGTTCTCCTAAGAACGATTTATATTATTAACCAATTTTTTTTATGGTTCTAGATTTATATCATCTCCTGCTAAATTCACTTATTTCTGTGGCTTTTGTACTTTGTGTAACTCTCTTGGTATGTGAATTGGGTCCTGAATCATCTCCTGCTTTAATCATCTCCTGCTTTAATCATCTCCTGCTTTAATCATCTCCTGCTTTAATCATCTCCTGCTTTAATCACTGCTTTCTGTGGCTATTGTACCACTATCTCTTGTGGTATGTGTCTGTAGTCTGTGATATAAATTCTGTATTTACTGTGATGATATCTTTATGGTCTTTAGCTATGTGATGTAGACATGTGCAACGCTAAAACATTTGTTTCGTTTTCATTTGTTTTGGCAAATTAGTTTAGTTAAATCGTTATTTTGAATCCGTTCGTTATTCATATTCATTATTCTATTCTAAAGTTTACAATAGAATAAGGATTATGAATAAAGAATGGATCCAAAATAATGAATGGATCCGAAAAACTTAATTTGCTGAAACAAAATAATCTAAACCACCCTGACACTAAATAAAGCTATTAACCCCTAAACCACCACCTCCCCACATCACCAACACTAACTAAAGCTATTAACCTCTAAACCACCTTTCCCCGACATCGCCGACACTAAATAAACCTATTAACCCCTAAACTGCCGCCCCACACATCGCCTACACTAAATAAAGTTAACTCCTAAACCGCCGTCCCCCCACATCGCAAACACTAAATAGAATGAACCTCTAAACCACAGTTTCCCTCACATTGCAACTAGCTAAATTAAACTGTTAACCCCTAGACCTAACACCCACTAACTTTAACATAATTAAAATAGACCATAAGTAAAGTTACAATAAAGTTACGAACTACCGATTGCATGCTTTGCTGGTTTCCGGTGGAGGAGGAGCAAGTATTAGCTGCTGAGCTCCCTGCTCCAGTCCCAATAGCTGCTGGTGGTAATCTTTTTGCGCCTTACCCCAGGAAATGGGGTTGCTACCTGGATAGACAGTTACATCGTTTCTGGAACCTAACAGTGCCTCTCCATCGCATTGTTTTTAATACAAGCTTCGTTAGACTGGACCTTGCTACCGGGTTAGCCCGTTCACTTTTCATAGAAAAACTTGCATTGAATATAATTTCAACTTCCCCAGTCTGTCCTACTCCCCACCTTTTCTTGGACTCTCCCACCTCCTGTGATAAATCGGAGCCGCAAGAACACTGCAACAATCAGCATACAGCTAAAAACCCTTTTGTGTCGCTCTCCCTCCCCTCACTATAGGACTCACCGATTCCGGCATCAAGATCTCCCTCTGTTTTGCTAGCACTCACCGCCATATGCTTAGTGGGGACCGTCCTGCTTGGAGGTGATCTATCACTTAACTAACCTGTCGGAGCTTAGCTCTCCTCTTGCCGCGGAGCCGGCTTTGTCCGTCTGTGGCCTGACCCCCCCCCTCCCCCACCGGTGCTGCGAGGGAGGGGGTGAGCGTTGAATTGAGCGCCGAGTTGGCGTGTTCCCGAGAGGTCCCTCCTCAGCCCGCCCTGCTTTTTCTTCGTTACGGCTATCTGAAGCTGGTATCCCTCTCTCCTCTCCCACCGGTGCTGCAAGAGAGGAGGAGGGTCTTAGTAGGACGATTTGAGCCTGAGGTGAGAAGAGCGGGTGAAAATCAGCTGCAATATGCGGATCCTTGTTCCTGTGTGCCACAGCATATACCTCCTGGCGGTGAGTGAGAAGAAGCTGGGGTAAGGTGAGCCTTGCAGGACATTGTTTGACATTGTTTTCTTTGTAACAGGAGAGGGGTTAATACCGGATTTAAAGGTTTAATAATGTATTCCTAGGAGGTAATATTATATCGGTACCTTCCTCCTTGGCTACAATTCTTAGTAGAACACTTCTGCATTAATATAACACTTAATGACAATAAGACACCAGGTTGCCATACCTCAGGTGCTACCCTCTGACTAACGTAGAGCCTACAACACAGATACAGGGGCAGAGAGGTATAAGAGGACCAGGGAGAAAAACTAAGAAGATATCTCTTGGTCGTATAAGGAAGAAAGGGGGGGAAGACTGTGAGGAAGGAGAAGAAGAGTGGGAAAATAGAAGAACAAAGAAAATAAATAATACAGGATTAACTATAAAATTGCAACAAAAAGGGATGAAAGCATTATAACTTTTCAATCATATTTTGTCCTCCAAGCCTTCATTTTTTCTTTTCTTTATAACTTGGCTTAAGTATCACTGGGCTTATAGCCCTGAAAATCGTTCCCCCTGGAGAAAAGTTTCCCTCCTGAAAATTGAAAAGAAGGAAGAGGGCG
>CAJPDP010602111.1:0-10837 GCA_905336975.1 Bombina variegata variegata
CATTTATAGACATATATATAAATATAAGAACTCTGCACTCACTTAATCAGTCGAGCAACCGCCCAGGGTGCATCCAAAGATAAGCATAAATCCAAAAAAAAAGAGCACCGGGTCTTTCAAAGCATAAGAATCAAATATTTTTTATTTTACCATAAGGTGATGTTTCAGGGACTTCAACCCCGTCCTCAGACTATACAAACATATATACATACATCTCTTCTTAAATACCCGACACCAACTACCCATGCCGCAAGACCGGAAATCAACCGGCGTCCTGACCGCACAAGTGCGCATGCTCAGTCCATGATTACATATATATATATATATATACACACACACATATATATATATACACACATATATATGTGTGTGTGTGTATATACGTACACACACACATATATATACCTCTGAGGAAGTAGGGAGACACCTACGAAACGCATAAGGCATGCCCACCGTCTACATGACCACGCAGCTGTTTGGATCCACAAGCTGATTTTGGATCAAGCTGTGTTGCGATTCTCACTTTATACACCGGAGATCTTTTACTGGGACACCAGTGACCTCTTGACCCAAAGATAAGACGCTTTGACTTGCCATCACTTTTACGTGGAGTATTTACCTGCATTGAGGGAGAGGTATCTGTTTGGACAGTAGTGTCTCTATATACTGTGGGATCTAATGGTGTTTCAGGATATGTCTTAACATACCTCACATGTTTGAGGTTGTCTAGTGCAAGTTTAAATTTTGTGTGCTTCAAGAAATCTTCAGCAAGTGTTTTTAACTACTACACTTAGAGGAGTCTGCACTGTTCTTTTTCTCGTCTAGCAATATCCTAGTTTCCAGTGCTGAGCCCTAAGAAAGCAGTAGCGACTCCAATGAGGATCTTTACCAGCACCAAAGCATAATTTTATGTAGCTTATATCCTTTTTTCATTGAGAATTTTACAGCAAAATTATTTGTCTTTGGATACCCGTGAGCTTGATATTTTATTTGATGTTTTTTTATTGAAATTTTTTTATTGAGGTAAAAATGAGATACAAATAAGCTTACATATAGAATATTCACAGGTCTCAAATGGTTACACTGGACAAACCTGAAATACTTTAAAATGAACATACAAACAAGAAAGCAACCATAGCAAACATTGAACATTGAGTATCACTTGGCTTTTTTTAGTATCGAACAGTAATATTTATTTAGTAGACCCGGGTATGGGGTACCTCATTTGAAAACTATATTATGAACTCATGGATTCAATACAATAAAAGCTAGTCTGTGTCACAATTGGTGTAATTGTAAAGTTTGCTGAAGCCTTTCCAAACTAGAGCCTAAAAAATGGCTCGGGGGGTATGAATCATCTCATAATTGAGAATCCAGGCCGACAGCAGGGGGACGCTCAATCAAGCCTCCCATCTTCAACCCCTCCAGCCATCGTCACACACAGACACTCCCAGGCAGAAAGAGAGAAAGGAGAGGGGAGAAAGAAAAAGAACAGGTATGGGGGAGAGTGGAGATAGGTATGGAGTACTGAAGAATAAAAGATTTCCATCCAGAGCCATTTCTCTTTTGTAGCTCTGTGGAAAAAATCCCATCACATCTAGTCTATAAGGATCTGTGACTTTTTATACTGATTGTTGTCTGTGAAACCAAAGGTCCCATATCTTCCAGTAGGAATCAAGTTTGTTTAGGTGCCAGTAAAAACCTGGTTCCATAGTGGTTTTAGTCGCCGCAAAAATGAACACAGCTAATTGTTTCATAGGCTTTGATACTTTGGTGGGGAAGATATGTAAGAGAGCAATTTTAGGTTCCTTCGGGAGCACTATACCTGCAGAGCCACATAACTCAAACACCTCACCCCACAGTTTCTCCAGGCTCGGACACGACCACCACGTGTGGAGGTCATTACCCACCTGCCCACATTTTCTCCAACAGAGAGGAGAGTGAGATGGAAACATCTGTGTCAGTCGTAAGGGGGTGTAACGCCATCTCAGTGAGATCTTGACTTGCAGTTCGACAGAGTTAGCGCAGTGGAGTGTTTTCTTGGTAATAGAGAAATCCTTAGTCCAATCCTTGTTTGATATTGCACATTTTAGGTCCTGAGTCCAGGCTTTTAGCTGCCAAACATCTCCAGAACTGACATCCTTCATGATCAGACTATAATGTATAGAAAGAGGACGGATCTGAGTCAGACCATACTGCCACCTAGACTCCCAGGCGGAGCTCTGTCTCAGGTTAGTGGTTGGGAACCCCCAACTGATGAGGAACTTGTGTAATCGGAGGCATTAAAATTGAAACCAGGGCGGCAAGAGGTCCCTTTTTTCTGGGAGCGGGTCTGCCGAACGTAATGTGTTCTGTGAATACAGGTCCTCAACTTGGGAGAGATCCCACCCCCTCCATTGTGTAGCGTGAGCGTTCGGGAGACCCTGTAAAAGGCCAAAAATAGAATGAATCGGGGATGGGTGGGGTGCAATCTCGGTATAGTGTCTAATGGACTTCCATATGTCCAAGTTTTGCCTAAAGATAGCATTTTGGATATTCAGGATGCTGATTCGGTAGTCTGGGAGCCAAAGCAAATCCTCAAGTAGAATCCCCGGAGGAAGGGAGAACTGCTCCAGACTTTTCCATCCCTGAGGACTGGCTGTGGAAACCCAAAATTAAATATGGGTGAGACGGGCCACCTCATAGTAGATGGATATGTTGGGAAGGGCCACACCTCCCGAGCGAAAGGGTCTTTGCAAAGTCTTCTTAGAAACTCTAGGTTTTTTCCCCTGCCACACATATCTCATGATCAGGGCATTGAGTTTCTCTAAGTACTCATTGGGTAAGTTTATTGGTAAACATCTAAAGTAATAAAGAATTTTTGAAAGAATTGTCATCTTAACTGATGCGATGCATCCCAGCCACGAGACCTTGCGGAAGCTCCAGGCGTTTAATAGGCTATGAATCTCAGTCAAGAGCGTATTGTAGTTCCTTTCCCTCACTATTGTGATGTCAGGTCCCAACTGGACTCCTAGATGGTTAAAGGTCTCAGAGACCCAATTAAAGGGGTAGGTTTCCCATAGAACTTCTAAATCAAAATGTGGTATATGTATTGGTAGGGCTTCAGTTTTGGAGAAATTAATTTTGTAGAAGCTCAAAGTTCAAAATTGAGAGATGAGATCAAACAGTGCTGGGAGTGAACCTAATGGATAAGTCAGAAAGAGGGTAATATCGTCCGTGAATAATGCTATTTCCCCCCCCCCCCTGCTCCCTCCGCCTCCCTGATTCTCCGAGTATCTCAGAGGAACACCCCGAATTAGGGGCGACTGTCTAATGGCGTGAGCTAGCGGTTCAATTGCCAGTGAAAATATTATGGGGAAGAGAGGGCAGCCCTGTCTAGTCCCGTTGGAAATGGGGAAACTCGAGGAAGAGAAACGTAATCCCTTAACCTTAGCATATGGGGCACTATACAGGGCTTGAATAGCCTTGACATATTCACCGGGGAACCCAAATCGTAATAATACTTCCCATAGATAGTCCCATCTGACCCTGTCAAACGCCTTTTCAGCATCAAGAGACAGGGCCAGCATGGGAACTGCTAGCCGTTGAGCCTCCGAAAAAATGTTCAGAATTTTTCTAGTATTGTCTGGGCCTTCCCTGCCCCAGGTAAAGCCAACCTGGTCTAGATTGAGCAACTCAGGCGTGAGGGTAAGAAGTCTATTCACCCACAGTTTGGAGTATAGTTTCACGTCAATATTTATAAGTGAAATAGGGCAGTAACTACCACACTGGGAGGGATCCTTATTAGGTTTCAAAATGGTTAGTACTGTGGCTTCTAGCAGCTCTTTACGAAAGGTACCTTTGTCTCTGGCCTCTGAGAAAGACCTAAGTAAGAGTGGTGTGAGGTCCTTCTGAAAAGACTTGTAGAACAAGGCCGGGAAACCGTCTGGCCCAGGGGCCTTACCATTTTTAAGCTGGTTAATAGCTCCCTTTAACTCTATCGTTGAGAAGGGGGCCAGGAGAGAGTCCACCTTATCCTCGGCCAAAGTGGGGAGATCTAAGGATGTCAGGAAACTTTTTATTTTGGTTCGAAGGTGAGGGTCATCTGGTTCTTTTTTATAAAGGTTGTATAATTCGGAATAGTAGGACGAGAAAGCTTCACCTATATCGCTTGGAGGAGGTGACTGCGTGTCCTTACCAATTGATAGAAAGGATGCGGGAGGCCGAATGGCACCCTCTAAGCTTGCGTGCAAGGAGAGAAGATGCTTTTTCCCCTGATAGTAGAGGATCTGTTTAAATTTAGCAATGGCTCCCTGAATTCGCCTAATCTCCAGTTCTTTAAGCTGACTCCAGAGGATTTCTATCTCATGGGACATCTCCGGGGTGGGGTTAGTTTTATTAAGCTTTTCTTTTGAACGCAGTTTTGCGGCCAGAAGACCAACTGGGGCACCCCACTCCTTAGAAATACTGGGCTGTTTGTGAATACAGACACCTCTTATATATGCTTTCAGAGATGCCCAGATAGTCTGCTGAGAGGTGGGAGAATCAGAATTAAAGGTCATATATTCTTGGATAGCATTTTATATTAAGGGGAGGAAGCTAGGATCAGACCACAGTCTATCCGGCAGTCTCCAGCTTGGGCGAGAGGACGTTTGTTAAGTAGAGTCCAGAGAAAGAATAAGGGTGTCATGATCAGACCAAGAGCAAGGTTTGATTAAAATCTCCCGGACTTTGTTCAGGGACCATGAGTCCGTGAAAAAATAGTCCAGTCTGGAGTAGGACTTGTGTGACTTAGAAAAAAATGTATAGTCTCTATTGGAGCTCTCCAAGCATCATAGAGATTATATTGCAATATGATATCTCTAAACTTTTTGGCTGTAGTGATTGAGTATGAGTCTAGTGTTTTATCGGCACTGACTTTCTTATCTAAGGAAGGGTCCCATACCATGTTGAAGTCTCCCCCCATCAGGAGAGTTCCTGCCTTAATTTTATCAACTTTCTGGAGTAAAGTCCTCACGAAACTTGGTTGATTCTGGTTGGGGGCATACAAATTAACAAGTGTAAAAAGTTGGCCGTCTAGTTTACAGATCAAAATAAGGAATCAACCTTCTGCATCAGATTCCAAGAAAATGTTTTCAAAGCTAACTTGTTTGTGGTTGAGGATGGTTACTCCTTTTGACTTGTGTGAGATGATGAAACAGAGTGAGTATACAGTGCGGTCCTGAAGACTGGGAGTGAGGTAGAGAGCCAGTGGGTCTCCTGAACAAATATAATTTTGATTTTATTATAGTGCATGTAGTTATTTAGCAGACTATGCTTAGTTAGGGAATTCAGACCTTTACAATTGTAAGGATTCCACTCCAGGTTTTGCCTTTTTCCCTTCTATGACTTGTATTTCTGCCTCTCTGCTATTTAAGAGATCACCTGACAACAAACAGGTGCTTGGTTATTGAATTTGGTAGCTACACCTTGTTGGTTACTTCATTAGCACTACTCCGTTTTCTCAAGAGTTTATCATTCAAGCTCTCACCTGCTAAAATCTAGTTACACAAGAAGTTCCCAGACCGGTCCTCGCTGAATATCTCCTGTCCTACTACGAGCTGCCTAACTGAACATGTATACTGCTTTGCATTCCACGGAGTGAACCCGGCTAGCTGCAGCGCTTCCTGACTGCTGTCTGTTGTGTGCCTATGTCAGTGTAAAGAACACGCTGACTCCAAAGCCTGCAGCATTCGGGATCTGAGCCGACAGCTGTCATACACCCCGATCCTACCTGGTACCTGTTTGCTTCAGGGTATAAACAATAAAGGGATTTCCTAGTACCGGACTCAGACGCTGGGCTCCTAACTAAGCTTTCAAGTAACAGGAACTTTCAGGACTGCTCACGCACCTTGCTGCTTTCTTTAGACCGAAGCCGCTTCCTGAGATACCGCTCCCTATAGCGGTCATGCTTAAAAAGCTCCAGCAGCTCAGATAGAAGTCACACAATTGTGGAAAGTGCTACCTCTGCAAGTAACTTGCTTCCTTTATAAACTGTTGCCAAGTCCTGTCAGCTTCATAGGAGAAATTTCTACCTTCAGGTGGGAACGTGTGTTTTCTGACACTTTGTAAAACTAACCCTAAGTAAGGGGCAACCTATTTCAACCAATCAACATAAACTATCCCATTCTGTGACATACTAACAACTGGGATCTCAGTGTTGAGAAGGAACTTGCTGTGCCTGCTTCAACAGCAACAAATCCTGAACTATTATTTTTCACTTCAGACTACAAGGTCTATGCTGATTTAATAGACCTATCATCTTGGTGATACAAATTATAATTTTCTGATCTGCAGTTGCCATCCATCTCGCAGTGTACACGCACCTTTACAACAAATTAGTGAGGCAAACGTGAGGGAAGTCGGAGCTGAATCCATACTTGGGGTAGGGGAGAAGGGGTTTGAGCCAAGAATAGAGAGGGTAAGGAGGAGAAGCAAAGAAAGAAGCGAAAGAGAGAGAAGAAAAGGAGCATTCTCTCTTCCTACCTGAGAGCGACCACTTATATTCCGCACACTAGATGTCCGATGGCTGGATGTGGCAATGTTTCGGCAGCAAAGCATAACCTTACGAACGTTAAGGGCACGACTTGGAGCTGTGAATAACTGGAACAAAAAGTAACACAGGTTATATGTATTAGCTTTAAATCCAAGAAAACAAAAGACTGGCGGCACTATTCACCGCTTAACAAGGAACCGTATGGTTTACCCAGGGGGCAATTTGATTCATTGATCTCATCAAATGAGAAAAGTAAGATGGGGGGGGGAGTGTAGATATATAATCTAACACATACACTAAGCAGTGGCCACTTTTATGGGGCATCAGGAGGGCCATGGGGGGGGGGTCAGGAGTGAACGAGTATAAAGCCAAACGGCTCTATGATATATGTAATAAAAATAAAAGAGGTACAAGCAATACATTCACAGCAATATTGAGAACAGCAACTTCTTGTAGATGAGTCACTCTATGGTGTTCGGTCACAGATCGACCCATAACAGCCTCTCATGGGAGGAGACATCTGTGAATCATTGGAACTGAGCGTGGCTATTGTCTAAGTGAATATCTGGGATTTAAGACTCAGAACCTGGGTGTCATAGAGACCGAAGAACACAGAGGAAATATAAAGCAAATATAAAATAACACACATCAACTTTGTCTACATTAGAAACAGTTAACCATTACTTAAACTAGGTACTCTTATTAGGCGCATAAATAATAGGTTTTTTGTGCTCCGCCCATTTTAGTGTCTAGATTTGAGGTATTAACCGTCCTTGTCGGAAATACAGATAATCAGTCACTTCTTGGGATAACTTTGAGTGTGTTGACTACTCAGGTAAATAACAATTTGTTAACCTAAACTACAATAGTGAATGAAGGTATCTCTGATTAAGGAGATATTAGGATAGTATATATAAATTATTTCAGTAATTTTATTCCTAGTTGTGAGGAGACCATACGTAGATTTATGGGCGGAGATAAAAAATAGCCTGGGGGAGAACTAACTAAAAGGGGGGTTAGGGAAGCACATATCTAAGTGGGAAACATAAATACTATAGAGGGGGAGGGCCCCCCCGGGAGTATTCTAACGTGGGTCAAGGGAGTTTAGTTAGTACAAGGCATACTTATCAAGAGGTATACTGTCTCAATGGTCTGTTTCAGTTATACTATTTCCCCAAAACCTGTAAAAATGAGAAGGAATGGTAAACAGGAAAAGCAGGGGTTAGTAGTAGGCATCTTCATACATTTCAAAAAGGAATAGTAAAGGCGGTCAGCAGGTAAATGAATCCTAATTAGGACAATGAGGCCTGGATTAGGGGAAAAAATAAGAGAGGGGTAGACAAAAACTGTGAGTCATTGGCCTACATAGGCTTAGTTAAAGTTCTCAGAGTATCTATAGAAGACAACTATCTCGATGATGGAACAGGTGTTATTCAGTTCAGGTAACTTTTCCTGTAAGATCATTATTCAAAGCCATCCGGGCATCTTTGGTAGCATGGTTTTCATCAGTTCTTTGCGGGATAGGTACCCATTCGGGGGCCGACACTTGAAGGCTCCTGGAGTGTTCCAGTTCATCTGATGTGGTGGGGGATCTCCTGAGATCCCATTTCTTGAGAAGGTCCATACCATCATTTATATTAGAGACAGTGATTAGAGATCCATTTCGATTGACTATAAGTTTGGTAGGATAACCCCAACGATATTTCACATTGTGTTGTCTTAGGACTTGCATGAAAGGAGCAAATGATCTTCTCCTCTGAAGAGTGAACTGAGAGAGGTCTGGAAATACTAAAATGGATTGAATTTTTTCAGGCAACAAAGGCTTATTAGCCAGTTAGCTCAATATTTTTTCCTTATGTGTAAAGAAATGTATTCTAGCCAGAACATCTCTGGGTTTATCAGCAGATATGTTTCTGGGTCTAGGTGTGCAGTGCACTCTGTCCAGGAGAAAACTTGAGGCGTCTAAGTCCGTAAGGAACTGAGTGCAAAATTCACCTATGAACTTGTCCAGCTCTGATGGGGGGATATCTTCAGAAACTCCTCTGAACCTTAGATTATTTCTTCTGGATCTATCCTCTAGGTCAGAGAGCTTCAACTCCAGATCCGAAATCTGGGTAGCCAGATTTTGTGAATATGATAAAAGATGCTCCTGGTCAACAACTGTTTTCTTTCCAGGGCCTCTGTTCTCTCGCCAATAGCAGCAATATCTCTTCGTAGTTCAGCAGCTGAGCCCTTAATGGCCTTAGTCAAGGAATCCTGAAGGTAGTTCATTTTTTGCGAGAGGGTGTGGACAATGCTAGTTGCCATAGTATCTTGGTTTGGAGCTTCTGTGTTATTTTGCAGAGGAGGATCAGTTTCCAGCTCCTCCATATTTGTTGTCCCCTCAGGAGGGGAGTCATAGGCGTCTCTCGAGGAGGATTTAAAGTAATCCACTACAGTCCGTCTAGGAGGTCCCGTGGGCCTAAATATTTTCTTATTAGACTGGGACATCTCAGGGAGGGGGTCTCCTGGGCTGGGATCATCACTGCTCTGATGAGATAGAATGTCTCTCTTCATATGTGATTAGCTGTACCTGTATGCTTCACTCCCCCCCGCTTGCCCATTAGCCCCACTAGGCCATGTTTTAGCACATTGTAAACAGGGAGGTAGATTTTATAATTGCTGAGTAGAGCGTAACCTCTCTGTCATGTTTCTACACTATGATTCTCCTTCAGTGTCTGTCCCTTTAAGAAATTACTCTGGGTTCTACCTTCCGCTATTTAAGCTCCTCCCATGGCATAATCTTTCCTAGTTTAATGTAGTAATTTGCTAGTGACTCTGCATTTACTTCTAGCCTGTTGCTTGTCAACTCTAAAATCCTAACCTTGTTCCAGAGTCTATGCAGGTTTCACCCTGTCAGTCTCCTACCACCGGATCTCGGATCATATAGTAAAGTCCTTCTGGCATTGGAAGGTTCTCCATTTCAGGATTCAGTGAATGCTGCACAGCCGACACTAACCTTGCTGTGGAACACGTCATCAGCTACGGCCCCAGCTCCTTGTCTGTGCACAACCGGAATCAGCACTCTTGCAGCCACTCAGCGTTTACACTATCGAAGCAGCTCCTGACGGGTCGTATGTAAAGTGTTGTTAAGAGCTCTGACTTTTATCTCATTTTGTTGCCCTCAACCTGTCTCTAAGTAACATCTGAGAATCCTATAATTTGCCGGCTAATGTGCTGAATCTGTACTGTGTTTGAGTTGTGCTTACCTCAACCATTGCCTCCAGTGTTGTTCATTACGGTTCTTTACTGTTCCACTGCCAACTATTTGTACTCAGACAAAACCTGTATGTTTGTAGTATTTACTATTGGCAATATAAAGTCACAGAATCAACACTTAGTAATATAATTGCTGCTGTTGATTTAGTGACACCCTCATATGTATCTTGAAACCTGTTATATGTAAAACCTTGCAGCATTCATACACCAGAGTAGTTGCAATATAGCTTGCCTACGTTAAGGGTTAAACTTCTGCAAGTATAGTAATACAGAGAATCTTATAACATTACACTCTCCCCGGGGGAATGTGTCACCTTATGACGATGTGGGGAAGGGAACGTGGATATGACCCACTGAGTAGGCCTCAGTGGGAAATGAGAGGGGAGAGGTACTTAAGGGTCAGGTTAGATCTCAGGAGATCCCTTATCAGTGGAGTGCCCTGTTTAGCGGTTAACGTGTGGTAGCAGAAAGGTGTATAGATCTGTTAATGTTCAGCTTCAGTATTCAAATCTCTCTAGTAGTTAAATCTGGTAACACCTCCGTTTAATGGCAGTTTTGGAAGTTGGTTTCTCCCTCTAATATCGGTATCTAGCCCTTCCTTGTCTTAACAGTTCGTAGTGCACATATGGGCTTATATCTTTATAATAGATCCCTGAATCGCAGCTGCCTATGTCCCTTATAGTAAATGAAAGTCCAGTGCTTGTAGAGGGGGTCTTCCTCTAAAATTAACTTAATGTGTAGAAGGGACAGAACTCCCGGTCTAACACTGGGAAGGCCTTAGAAGCCACGAGTGGTAGTGAGACAGTGCAAGTGGGAGCAACCGGAACACAGACAGGGGAGTGTGGAAATTTGAAAGTCTTAACCTGTATCTTTGCGCACTATTGCTAGGAGCTGAGGCAGCCTGTGTGGCGGGGAGAGTGGAAAAATGGCGGATGTTCGCGCCAAAAGTTAATGGCGCACTTCAGACCAGAGGTCACTGTAGTCTTGCACCTATGTGTTCCCTCCAGGTATTGCTCTCGGTATGATTCGGGCCAGAAGAGTCCCCACAAAGGAAAGGCTGTTAGA